>JANTNT010138306.1:0-10585 GCA_024752375.1 Entacmaea quadricolor
TTCGCCTCGTTTTTTCAACCCCTTCTCGGTGTTTGGATACACTGATGAAACACTCTTTCTCGTGTTTGATCTATTACATCTTAAATCATCTATGTAGCTCCAGAGGTAAGTCGGTCACCCCCTCTTTTAATTGTTCATAGAATATGTATAAATGATAGATATATAAATGCGTTCGGTGATTGTATATGTAGAGAAAAAAATGAATAAAGAGAAAATAATTTTAAGCCCTTGGCGGGAATCGAACCCCACATCTTCGGTTTACTAGTCGCCGACATGTTACCTCTACACTACAAGGACTAGCCAGCAACGCAGCCAGTTAATGTAATGTATAAGGAAACTGCAGGGATCCCAGGGCGTTATTTTCCCGTTATTAACCCTAAACCCTAACCCTAAACCCTAACCCTAACCTAACCCTATGGGTAAGTTGAACAGTTGATCCCTGCAGTTTCCTAGTACATTACATTAACTCTTGTATACAAGAGTTGGACTAGTAAACCGAAGATGTGGGGTTCCATTCACACCAATTGCAAGTTATTTTTCTCTCTATTCATTCTTTCTCCATATAGAATATATATGATGATGTTCTTTTACCATCAAAAGTTTGAAGGAAAAAAATGTGTTTAGTTTATTTGGCCGCGAACGTTCTTAAGTTGCATACTAAACATGGCTTTACTGCATATTTTAAACTAGAATTACCTGATGTCTTTCTCCAGGATAACTGAACAGGATAAGCAGACCATTTGAATGAACTTCTTGTAAATCATTAAAACATTTTTGAAATTCTTCCAAGAACCAATAGCAATTGGCACGTTCAAGAAGAAATTGGTTTTTAATGTCATTTCGTTGATAAAATGGAATTCCTTGCCAGAATAGATTGATTTCTCGTAATGCCTCATCGTGCATTCTTCCTTCGTGTAGAGATGTTATAAGCAGTTTAAAAAATGGATCCATATTCTTTGGTTTGAAGAAGAAAGAAAAAAAAAAAAAAAAAGGAAAGAAAAGAAATAACCTGCCTGTTTTTTTCATTCACCTACGATAATTAGAAGAACCATATCGGCCTCAAACAACAAAAGAATCAATGGATGGGTTAAGGTAATTTGAAACACCGTGTATAAAAAACGAGTTTACTTAACTGTCGTTTCGGACGTTAGTCCTTCGTATGAGTGAAAGAGGTTAGTATAAAACTCGTTTTTATTCACTGTGTTTCAAATTACAAATTTCAAATTACCTACATCCCATCCATCGATTCTATGCATTATACACCGACGCAGCTCAATTTAGATTAATTACAAGTTTTTTTTTCCAAAAAATCAAAAAAGTACGATAAAACTTGATGTTTTCACTAATTTCTAAAGTGTGCTCCCTGTGATAAAGTGTAGAGGTACAAAACATTTAGGGGACCTTAAGCTTTTACTCATAGCAACCAGCGGTTTGGCTTGTTTTTCGGTTTATTTATTTGATAATTCATTCGAACAATTAAGCAATTAGAAAACGATTAGCATAGAAATCAGACACCGAAGATAACCGCCGCCAGATTCTCGGTGATTCTTCAGTGGTAATTCTTTTTACGTTCTTCCGAAACTGATATTTAGTATATATGGGACAGTCCATTTTGGTCATTCAAGCCACTTGAAGGTCCGACCATTTGCCTCGCAGAATGAATATTGTTTTAGCTTCTTTTAGAAGCAAATAATCGCAACTAACAGGTTTATTGCCTCTTGTCACAAAGGATAAAATTTTACATATTTAAAAGGACGATTATTTTCAGTTATTTCTTGAATTCGCCGCATTGGATGATGATTTTATTACGACTTACCGTCCACTTAATTGTTTTGGCACTATCACAGACTGAGTTGAGTTCCTGCAATTCCAAGAAGTAATCTTATGAAATTATCCTTCTTTGCTCGCTTCTGCTCACCTATCTTGACAAATCATTCAGCTATGTCTCAGCTATGACACAATCAAGTGTCAAGGGTGCTTTTATACTCATTTTAAATCGGTTGACATCACTCAAAGATCAAAGCCGGGATGTCGAAAGCACCACCAAACAAGTCTTTGAGAAAATTTTTGTTTAGGTTTCCTTAAATCCAAATTTTACATAGCTTCGATTCGGTGAGTGACTCGTTAAGCAGTGACACTATTGTCTAACTTTTTCCAAGAAATTGAAACTGACGTCATATTTTATGACGTCAAACTTTACGTAACAAAACCTTGTACGAGAATGCATATTACATTGCATTTTGTTATATTTTTATTCGTTCAGGGAAAAAAATCCTCAATATTCCTAACTTCCAATTCGATCATAATAATAATATTTAAAGAGGAAAGCCTCACTCATAGGAAATGATTTTCAGGAGGATCCTCGATCCGGGAGGAATCAAGGGCTACTGGTTTGTTAGCTAATAGCTATTAAGTCAGTGCTACCCTATTTATTATATTTCTATTCATTTAACTGGCGTCGTTTGAACATTAATCTTTTGTCCTAGTATTAATAACTAATGCACGGACTGAGCATGTGATTTCCGATTTTTTTCCAAAACTAATTTTCTGAGTTCTTTTTTGATGAATAAAATAACGGAGGAGCTGTAATTTGAGATTTTTGAGTGACTTTTAAACTAACAAAACAGCACACAAAAAAATATCTATTAAAAATATCTAGCTGCACAAGTACATTTATATTACACCTTTTCCTGTTCATTAACCGCAATGAAACATTCGCTCAAGCGAAAATAAATTGTCATTAGCGCGAATAGGTATTCACTAAGCGAACAAACACTCAACCAGAGCAATGGGACATTCATTAAAGAATTTAACTCTGAATTGGACAATCAATCAAATTGAGAAAGTTCATTAACATTCAGTTTGCACATTCATTAGTGCTTTTTGGGCATTCGATAAATATACACGGGCATTCATTAACTTACGTATTCTTGGAGTGCAACCACATGACCAAAAGTCTCTTGAGATATAAATAACATAGAATCGCCATGTTGGTTGATAGAACAAGTGAAACTAATTAGGAATGCTTTGTTATCGTCAACCAACATGGCGGCTGTGACGTAACTTGCACTCCGAGAATATGTATCTTTTCCAGCTCTATTTTAACCTTCTATTTCCTCTCTATTTAGACATCTTGGCAAGTATGTTTGCATGTGATTGTACCACTGCATACATTTTCTCTGGGTTATTGTGTTTGTTTTCCGAGTTCAAGCTCTGAGTAACAAAGTTTTTCTAGATTCTCATAGAGGTAAACCTTGTCTTCCTTTAAAAGAAAAAAAATTCCATTCCTTCTCGTAAATATCTTTACTTACATTGAAATGAAACTTGGCCTGGGATCAGTCCTTCAGAGTTGCCTTGCAGGTAAACAATAAATGCATGAAACTGTATTTAACGACATTTTGCCTTTTTAGAACAACAGTCCAGGACTGTGTAGAGTTGCAAACCTTTAGAATAGAGAAAAGTGCTTATTTTTTTAGCAATTTTATTTCGCTTTTCTTTCGTTTCCAATGATTTAAATATGGCGGCACTTACGTATTACAAAGGATTCTGGGAATTTGAAGATCGCAAGGTATTGCCGGTGCATATGTATCATTTCAGCTATCTGATTGGTCCGTTATCAAAACTCCGAACATTGTCGAACAGTTTCCGAGACTCCTCCCACAAAACACTTGCAGTCCGATCCTTACAAATACGGCGGAGTTTAGCGTATTCTTCGAAGATTCTCAAGTTGTTTCAGAACATAAAAATCGCTTTAATTATTGGATCTGGTAGAAAACAGATTGTCTGGTATACGTAAATCAAGGGAGTTGAATTTCAGCAATATAATAGAAGTCTATTGCCTGTATATAAGTTTTTCAAACAAAACTCCGAACATTGCCGAACAGATTTGCAGTTTGAATTCTCTCTCGATTAGATTTAAATTCGACTAACTTGCTCGAAAGTATGATCTTTGCAAATGTAAACAAACGGCAATCTTTTAATATTATGAGCGAGAAAACAATTTTTTCGGTCTGGGTCTCAAAAACGGTTCGGCAAAGTTCGAATTATTCGACTGACGGAAGCCAAAATTAACGCCAGTTGATGTTTGAGTGTCAGAGTTCTCAGAATATCGAAAAGCGCAGTAAAAGTGGAACTCAAATGAGTTGTATCAAGGAGGACGCAGAGAATATTTTAAATTACTCTTCAATTTTTAGAAATACATTACACTTCGCTGAAATAAATCAAGACAAAATCAAGAAACTAGTTATGTTCAATATCGTTTAATAAAATTTTACAAATTTACATTTTTAACGAAAAAGTGATTCTAATTTATAATTAATATTTGTGTCAATCGAAGTAAAATCGTTGATAGCAATCTGGCCGAACAAGTTTTGTACTCGATTCTATAAAACGATTATGCACGTATCAGCGACTTCCCCTGCGGGGCTAACCCCGGGCTAACCAAGGGGATACGTGGGGAATTAGAGGGGGTTTGGACGCTAACATTGCCCCTGGGGTCGGGAAAATGCTTGACTTCGTTTTTGATAGAAAAATGAGGTGGGGGATATATCTCAAAATGGTGGGAGATTGTAGGTCATGTAAGATTCTAACCAGGGGACATTGAAAACAAAGATTTCCCCACCCCCCAGGGAAAATCATGAAGATTGTTTCTAGTATTTTACAATCTCCCTCGTTAGCCCCGGGTTAGCCCCCTCGGGGAAGCCGCTGATATGTGCATTATAAAGGCGAAAGAAGATCGTTGAATAAAAATGCTGGCGACCAGTTATATAATTACAAAAAAACTGCTTATTTAGTATTTATATTAGTATTTATTGTACAGAAAGGGCAGCTTAAGGGGGGAAGGGAGGAATCCCTCTAAATGTCTAGTAAACATTTTTCATTTTTAAAGGTTTTGTTTTCTTACCACTACGATTGCGATCGGTTACTAGGACCTTACGATCGGTTACGATGACCTACGATCAAGTGCAGTGAACCGAAGAAACGTAATCGCAAGCGTAATGTAAGGTTTGACCACTTTCAAAACTCGCTTTCAGTCTGAAAATTTCTAAGCTACCGAAAAAACAACAAAGAAGCGGGGTTTACGATTCTGTTGACGTTGAATTGATTTAAACTAGATCGTTAACTTCTTAGGATTACGATTGCGATTACGATTAAGTTTACGACGCCAACGACGCTTGTGTGAACAAGACTTAATCTATACTCAGGTTCTAACGTCGTAGATCTGATAGGATCCTCAAGAGCTGTTAAAATTCTTCTAGCCTATAGTGCAAGGAGGACCGTAGACAGAGGGACGTAAAAGAATTCCGAGATATTTTCCCATTACACCTGTTTTACGTTCCTTACATTGGCTCCAAGTTAAGTTTAGAATACATTCTAAAGATATTTTAATTATACTTTTAAAACAATTTATGGTAAGGCGCCTTTTTATATATCTGATTTAATTAGTAAAAGGAAAAATGTTATAGTCTGAGATCCAGTTACGGACTTTTGTTGCAGCGGCCCAGCATTATGACAAGGAAGACAATTGGTGATCGCGCCCTTGGAGGTCAGGATAAATTCTTGTTTGAAAGTTTGGAGGCGTACTTGAACGATAACAATGTTCAGTTGGTAGTAATACCTTTGGATTCATGGATTCACGCAGCACATGAGCTGAGATCTTGCGCAAACGTTTCTTTGTGCAGTAAACACAAAAGATTTCGAAACAACTATAGTTCTATAAAGTACATATTCAGTTCATCGTCTATTTTTTACCACGTCGTCTTCCTTGCTTTCCCTTTTTTGCTCGAGTCTTTTTTCGTTCGCTAGTTGTTGGTAGAGCTATGGTATCATGCTCGTCCTCCTCCTCATCGATACCAACTTCATTGGTATCTCTCTCATCCTCTCCGACGAATTCTGTTGTGTTTGATGGTTGCACTAGAAAATATGAAAATATTATATTATGAAACCAACTCGATTTATTCAATAATACTAGACAGGCAAGCAAATAAATAAGTACCTTCATCTGCCATGATTTTTTCAATCTCTTTTAACTTTTCCTCAAGTTCTTCCAAAGTTGGAACCAGACTTTTTGTGTTTTGCCAATCTCGATTATTTTCGATCTTGTGCACGCTCTGACAGACCTTATCCTTGATTTCATCAAGTTGCTGCATGTCCAATCCAATATCCAATCCCCTCACTTTATGATCTTTCACATGTTTTATTCTATCCAACAGCTTCTCAATATAGGCTCTGTAAAATTCCTTGTAATCCTGAAATTCTTTTGATTTTCTCTTGTGAGAGTCGCTGCGACTATGTTCAGAAAAAGTTTTATTCTGGCCTTGACTGGTTGATTTACCTAGGTAAATTTAGAGAAAATAAAAGTCATCTACTAAAATATAAAAACGCTTTGTTATTGAGGTAGATGAAACGTAAACTGCAGAAACAATTATGATACAACTGTCCGCCCGCGGTGTAGCAGGGAAAGTCACATTTAGCGACCTTTCCTGATCATGAACGTCCCTTGCGACATTCACAGTTCACTGTTGCTGGTAAAGTCGCACTCGACGTTGTATTTTATTTGGCTTTGTATGTTCACACATACACTTTTCTAAAAACATGACAATATCATTTTTATTTGTGGTTAGAATAATATGGTTTTAAAATCCATAGATAATTGATTTAAAACATACCAGTATCATCTTGGGAGCTTGATCGTTCTGTTTCCACCGTCTGTGAAAAATACTCTCCACAAATTAGACATGCAGTGGAATCAACCTTGAACCTGGCAAAGTGATCTTCAGATGTTTGGACAGTTTTGTTACGGCGTTGCTTCAACGTTTTACTTCGCAATCGAAGAAAAAATGTCTGAATCACCCTTGCTGATTTGTACTTAATTTCTGTTCTTTTAATTTCTTCGCGATCTTCGTCATAGTCAAGTCCTGAAGATAATTCTGCTATCTCATCGAGTTCTTCTGTTTTGTCCTCGACAAAACTCAAATACTTATTGTCAGAAGCAGGAGGATCTGTTTTAGGTGACCGGGTAATAATGGGGGCCATGGCTTTTGCAGTTTCTTTAATCTCCGATATATCACAATCTAACCCAACGCGGTAGTTGTTCGGGTCTGGATTTGGAAAGGGCCGTAAAGAGGATTTGTTCCAGCGTACATGAAGAAGTTTTTCGCTGCGAGCATCAAGAAGATCATTCAAAATCTCAACAACATCTCCAATACTTTTGACATTATACATTCTATTAAATGCTTCTTTCAAATGCTCAGGGAACGATGAGGCAGTTGGATTTGCAGAAAAGATATGCTGAAGAATAATCTTTTCGCAGTCTACATAAAGGACTTGTCTGCAGTTTGCCAACATTGTAAGACACAAGACTAGGACTCTTTCAGCAACACCAGAGCTGATAAGTTTATCAGTTTCCAACGAGAAAAATGTGTCATTAAAGACATTAAAACGTTTGGCACATATCCCAAACATCAATTCTACCAAACGCAAAAGAACATTTTGAACAGCCCTTAAGCAGTTGCGTTCCTCTTTTAAATTAAGGCCGTTCACGTAGTAATCTACAGCAGAAAATGCCGTGAAGTGTTTGGGATCTGTACAGTTTATGCTATCAGTGAAACTTATCGTTGACAAGTATCCTTCAGGAACGCAAGCGACAAAGGGTCGATTATGATTTAACCTCGCAGTTACAGAGAGGGAAATTGTGAACTGATGCTCAAGAATGATTAAAGTGTTTGCAATTGTGGGAAATACCATGAGATAAGACTTGGCGCAATATGTGAGGAATCGTCGCGTCGTCTCGTGCATCGACTGCAATACGTCGGCTCTTACGTGAAGTAAAGACTTGCCACTTTCGAAACAACGGAAAAATATTTCAATTCCCTTGCGCCATTGTTCTCTCCTAGGTAGCAACATCAAGTTTTCGTGAATTTGCTGCTGACTTGGTGTCTTGAAGCGTTCTGCAAAGGCTTTTTCCTTCGAACGTAGCCATTCCATTATCTTCTCACGTTCATTTAGTAGCTGCATGACTTGAGAAACTTGAAGGAAGATATCTGTCGCCGTATATTCTTCTTTAAATTCTTGATTATCGAGGGTCTTCAACTTGTGTTGACAAAACTGGAGAAGTCTATGTTTAACTGCATGATGTTTTCTAATAGCATCGATTTTGTTTGGAGAAATGGCCGTCCGCTTTACACTTTCATCTGGCAACACAATCCCAACGAACAAATCACAAGGTAAATAGAAATCGTTTTCATTTGGAAGTAACTTCTTGGCATCTAAAACCAGCGATGACTTATGATATGCGACTTCTTTCACAAACTTTTCTGCGGTCGAGTCTAAAAAAATCCAATTAAACAAAGCATCATAACATTCTGTAGAACCTTGTGTGGTAGTTTTAATACTGAATGGAACTGTCTTCGAACGCAAAAATGCTCTGGCCTGTTGAACCAGCTTTGTTGCTTTAAAGAAAAGATGTTTGGCAATTTCTTCATAAGCCTTCTGCTTAGTGATAGTCACATAAACTTCAGCACTTGTAATACATGGTTCAGGCGCAAATTCTTGAAACCTCTCACACGTCTTGACACGATAACGTCGAACCTTCAGATCATCATCCACCAACAGTCCGAAAAATTGCTCACACGCCTCAATGTAGGGTTGCCTGGCGGCTTTCAGCTTTGTCTGGGTTTTGTGTAGATCAATTATAAGATCGAGAAGCCTTTTGATTGTTCGTACTGTTATTCTGTAGTAGAATTTCTCGATATTTCCTTGTTTTAGCCATTCCTCTACAATCTCAACCTCACCACACACATTGCAACTTTTGTCAAATATTTGACCAGACTCTTTGATTTTTTCCATATCGTCGAGTTGTCGTCCAACCATTAAAAGTGCCTCTCCTTCACCATTTACATTTCCACATCGATGATAATGCTTGATTGCATCTTCTAGTAGAGGCTTTATGTTTCGTCGGGGATCTTGTTTTATCAAAGTACGTGCTTCGTACAAACAACAATCAGCAAGGAACTTATCATCATGAGAATATCTTTTCGCTTCTTTAAATCTACCATGAAGCTGAAGAAACTGGGCTGCTTCTTCTCGTCTGTTATTTTCGACAAGTGCTCGAGCTGCTTCTGCGATACAACCTTTTTTCTTCAAAAACGAAATCCGATCATTATTTGAAGGAAGTCGTTCAAGAACAGCCTCCATTTCTTTTAGTTTATTTTTACTCAAATAAGACTCTGCTAATTGGTAGCAAAGACGTTCAATGGTTCTATTCCGTTTCGGAGGTACAACACCTTGCATATGCAACGTTTCATCAATCTTTAATGAGTTGTACCGTTCCAGTACCTCAATGGCCTTTTCAAAGAGTTTAGCCTCGCAAAGGATTTCGATAGCCTGACTGTAGTCATTTAAGGTTTCCATGCATTCACTGGCTTCTTCATGATGTGCCACTGAACGAAAATACTTGGAGGCTTTTTCAAACTGTTTAAAAGAAAAATTATAAACATTTAAATAAACATATTTTTTCCGCCTTTTAATCAAATTTATGCTTCTGGCATGCATGAAATGATTAATATGATTTGATGGTAGACTTACCTTTTCCATCCTTCTGCATAGTTTCGCAAGAAGCAACCTTTCACGTGCATTATACAAGCAGACTTCAGCTTCGTCTGCCATATTACATTCCAAAAACTGAGCAGCGGCAACTCTGAACTTTTCCTTCATAACACGTGGATTATTACGATGCTTTAAGGCTTCTTGTGCCTGTTGTTGTGCCTTAGTTTTACGACTCATCAGCTCATCTTCAGCAAACGTAAAGCACTTCTCAGCCACATCCCATATACCCTTTTTATAAAAAAACATGCCTTGGTCTCGCCATTCATCTTTCGTCGAACTCTCGGCAAACATGGATGTCAGGCTTGTTGTCGTTCCTTCTCCTTCATCCTCAAGTGTAATGGCCCGCACAAGGTTCAGTCGCCTGAAATACTCAAACATTGGACCGCGGGATTCTTCGTCCTCATCAAAAAACCATACATTTACCCTCGCTCTAGTAATTGCTGTGTATAGAAATTTAAATTCCGAGTTAAGGACCTTGTGCTTGTCAGGCTGGAATTCAAGGGGCCTGGACTTTAGAGTGAGATCCTTTTCTTTGATTTCCACAAGGCCTGAGGCCCCAGACAGATGTTGCTTTTGCTTTTCCCCAAAGTAGCTCGTTACAACTCTCCATTCTTTTTTAGCCTAAAAATAAAAACGAATTAAAATAACAACCGCTGAAAACACAATTTTTTCTTTATGCTTTTTATCTTGTCCTCGACATGTAAAGTCTTTCGATTTTATTTTAAACACTCACTTGAGAATCTTTAAAGAAATTATAGATGAGGACGTCATCAAACTCCAGACCCTTTGCTTCGTAAATAGTAAGAACCAAACCATGTTTTAATTGTTCCGGCATGTTATCACGGGCTTCTTCAGATACCACAAGAACAGCCTGATGGGCACCAAATTCAATTCGTGAAGCTTGTCGTTTGTTTCCTCGTAGGATCATGGCCAAATCTGATAAACTACATGATTCGAGGAGAACAGGCTTGGGACCATC
>JANTNT010138417.1:0-10581 GCA_024752375.1 Entacmaea quadricolor
TAAGACTACACTCACCCGGACGATCACAGTAACTCACAAAAAACTTTATATTACTCGGATTTTCTACCATCTGAGCGGTGAAATTAAATCTTTTGTTACCAATCATAGCACGTTTAGAGTTTTCATTATGGTCAGCCCTTTTGTTTAGGCTCTTTTTGAAACCTAAATTACTAAAAAAACTTCGTTAAGTTGTTATAAAGAGCAGAGCCATATCAGCAAGCGATCGATTAACCACCAGAAACCTGACTTTGAAAACACGAATGGAGGGCCGGACATTTTGTCCAACAGTATTCTGCGATCTTCGTTTTTTGCTCAGCTGGTATCCGGCAAAATCTTATTCTGATGCATCTCTCATGAAACTGCCATAATATGTCGCAGTAACATGTATCATTATTTTTATAAGTAAGCTAAAAAGTACCTCGCCCTTGAAATAAAGATTTCGGTAGAGAAATTGTGTTCAAATCGGGGTCTTCGCTTGCATCAGGAAAGACAACGTCAGAGTCGATATCAGGAGGCACGAGCTTAGCATGGAATGCTATAAAAATACAACAGAAAGCAGGTAAAAAATTGATGCTTGGATGTGAAAAATGCTAAGCCTGGGGATTGGAGAGCAGGTACAAGACGTTCTGAAGCAGATCGTTCTTTGTTTATAATTCAGTAACAGAGGAGGTAACTACAGTGGTGATAATACGATGACTATTCTTTAGATGCCTTTTGATATACAGCTTTTCAAAAGCTTCAACTTGGACCAAAAGTTTAAATTTCATTACTAAAACTACTTTTGGTGCTAATTCACAGACCACAAAACTACTGGACGTGATCCTCTACTGTCTCTATGGTAGCTTTGTACCTGAGTTGATTTCAGCTACAAGAAACTAGGTTCAACAAACGAGATCGTATCAGGGGTCGATCAACGGAGGGGTCTTTTTGTGCAAGTGAATACTCTCCCTTTTCACCCTAAAATGATACATTTATACATCTAAACTTTTTTGTTCTTGTGGCATATACCTTCCACGTTCACAATGTGTCAGAGGTGAACCCCCAGTTCTAGCCCTGGATCCACCCCTACGTATACAGATATGCTTCGATTAGCAAATTCCTGTGAATACAGAAGAATGCTCTTTAAATTCCAATGACAACTTTCGAGATGAAAGAACAAATCGTATTCATTGTGGCCCTAGTTGGATATCTGTATTAATCGTAAAATGTGATTGACAGTCTGTTATTATACTCTTCTTTTCCATGATTATCCTTCAATTTTCCTACACTGCATGACAGACGTCATCCCCCTCACCCTCCCCCTGCTTTTCCCATCCCCGGGTCCGTATCTGCAACTATCTATGACTTAGAAAATTTAGTTTTAGTTTTACGGAGGTGTTTAGTACGTAGATTACTCTTACCAATCTCTTCATGAGAAATATTCATGCTTGTTTTGTTTTCGTTCAAATGCAGTTGAGTAAACTGCAAAGCAATTTTTTCAATGCCTTGTGCTTCCGTGAGAGGATTGTAGTCCATTTCGTCGTTTTGTTGATCAATCCCTTTAATTAGGTTATCGTATTCCTTCAAGAGCACCTTAAATAAAGGTTTTATGATAAATGACCGATATGGTTAAAGAGTTATTTCAATATACTTATACTTTCTACAATTTACTAATCATATGAATGTCGCATACTATGAGCTTCGCTGCTCTAGCTACATAAACCTTTTGTGCATCCTACTCTTCCCTGCTAACTACATAGACCCTTTGTATAAATGTACTAATCAAATAGAGATGCATTGTTAGGAACTGTATAACACAGGAACCCCGTAAATAACATTTAAAAACTTTCTAGTAGCTAAGGGCCAAGGTTAGAAGATTCTAGAAAACGGCCAGAATTACTATATATCATAGCTTCAGTCCGTAAAGTCAGAACGTGATTGTAAAGTGATTGTAAAGTGAGTGTAAAGTAATAAAAAAGTGAATGTGAACACGAGACAGTGTTTGTGTAAACACTGTTATTGCGAAGAGCTCAGTAATTGTAAAAAGCAGTCGACCATTATTAAAGTTCTTCGATCGTACAGATCGTTATACTTCAGTCCGAAGTTCTCTTCGAAGTCTAAGTGAGTCAAGTAAGAACCTTTCATGTAGTTTTACTAGTTTCAAGTCGTCAAGACATTGCCCGGGGGGAGGGACTCCATCATAAAAGGAGGCGGGGGTCCTCGTCGTCCCTTTTAGGGTTTGAAAATCAGTGTTTTAGTCCCGCTTAGGGTGATAATGACGAGAATGCCAGCCAGTTGAGTTTTGTGGTCCCTTTAGGGTATATAAGAGCAACAACAATGCTTATTTTCAAAAATTGATTTTATTTTAATCCCTTTTCAGGATTGAGTCACTTAAAACTCATTAATAAAAGAGAGAAAATTTACTTTTGATAATGGTTTCTCTTAGGGATGAAATTTCATCATTGCCACACCCATTATCTCAAAATATAGGTCCCTTTTAGGGGTCATTTTTAGAATTTCCGACGAGGACTCCGCTCCCTTTTATAAGGGAGTCAAGTTTGGTTGTTTGTACTTGGCTGACTGGCTTTTCGTATAAGCTTAATAATTAAGTTTAGTATATTTTGACTCATTTATTATCACTCAAAGTAGTTTTGTAATAAGTTTATTGAACATTAAGTCAATGAATCTGTTAGTTGGATCGCATCAAGTCTTGTCTTTGTTACTCAGACGTAACAGCATCTTAAACCTCCTTGCTAACTACATAGACCCTTCATGTCATGCACGTTATGCTCTATTCTGTACAGTACTTACCTCCATGGAATCAGGATCACTGGCATTTAGTTTGGACATAACCTCGCGGAAGTGTTTTACCTGTTTTTTAAGTCGAAGAAAACAACAGTAACAAAAAAGGCTGTTTAAGGGTTTTTTCCAATTTCCATTGCAAGTGTTTGTAAAGCGTTTGTCTTCAAAATCTTAATTCAATAAAAATATCTCAAAAAAGCAAACACTGAACTAGAAAGCCAGAGTACATCAGAAAAATGCAGAAATTGCAGCCAGAATTCATGGTATTATCGCTGAGTTGAAATGTTATCTCTGGCTTAAAATGTTACAAAAAATTAACAGACGTTTCGGTCTTGACTCAGACCTTCGTCAGCGTGAAAAATATTTTTCACTCTGATTAAGGCGTGAGTGAATTTTTGTAAAATTTTAAGCTAGAGACAACACTTCAACTTATATTAGCCAGCTACGTATATGTATATGAGTTTACAGTCTCCCGTTAACTTTATCAAACATAACATTTATTCTATGATCTGATTTGTACCGATTCTGATCTGACAAAGTTGTGGAAATTTTTCTTGACAGATAAAAATGTTTGGGGTCGATTGTTGTACTTAAGTGAAAATATTGCTTAAATAAACTTACCTGGTTTAAATGATTTAATCTTACGGTGCTGGTTAGAGGTGCTGTTGGGGTTGCATACATACTATGGTATATCGATATGGTTGGATCGACTTTCGTCTCTGTGCTAGATAGATAAGTCATTGTCGATGACGAATGGTCTACTTGTACGGTGCTAGTTAGAGGTAATGTTCGGGCTGCATACATACTATGGTATGTCGATGTGGTTGGATCGACTTTCGTCTCTGTGCTAGATAGATAAGTCATTGTCGATGACGAATGGTCTACTTGTACGGTGCTAGTTAGAGGTAATGTTCGGGCTGCATACATACTATGGTATGTCGATGTGGTTGGATCGACGTTCGTCTCTGTGCTAGATAGATACTCGTTAGTCATTGTCGATGACGAATGGTCTACTTGTACGGTGCTAGTTAGAGGTGTTGTTCGGGCTGCATACATACTATGGTATATCGATGTGGTTGGATCGACTTTCGTCGCTGTGCTAGATAGATACACTTCTGTCGTTGTGGCCACGTGAACTGCTGACGGCGTTTGATTTACTTGTGAAGTATAAGGTAGATATGTTGTTTTTGTTTCGAGAGCTAAAAGTTGAAATATTAAGTTTGGTAACACCAGTTTAGTAAACACCAATTTATTTAATAAATTGTCTGGATTTTCTTTGTAAATAATATAAAAACGGACACTTCAACTAATTATAAACTGCATGTCTTCCTAAACTTTTTAAGGCTAAAATATTTGAGAAAAAAAAACTCATAAATTTAAAAGAGATATTTTTTTAAACTTAAACGTTTGTCACGTGCTAAACCTCTATTTTGTCTTAAAACTAGTTTTACAAAGAAGCAGTGATTTGGTATACCGGCAGAATGTAATGTAATTCTAAGCAAATTTACGCGCGCCAAACTTGATATTCGATCTGAATGTAGATATGTAGAACTATGCTTACGCGTGTTGTAAATCTAAAACCTTTTAAACTTTTGCAAAAGCAAGTAAAGAAAACCCCTAGTGTGCTTATATTTGAGCATAGAAAGCTTTATTTTTTAAAATAAACAAATCTCATTTATTTACACCTAATTGCAAGAACGGTGTCAGATGAAAAAAGAGCATTTGTAATTAATTTTAGTAAGAAAGAAATTTATTAAAAGACAGAAGAAGAACATTTAATCTGAACTCTTTCTTTTGTCTTTTAATTTATATTTTTTTGCGTGACAACGTTCTTGCAATTCTTGCGTTTTTGCATATTTAAAAAGTTTACAATAAATTACCTGAGAATGATGCCGATGAAAGGCGAACCTCGCAGATAAACCCCATTGAATTGTTTTCACAACGTCGTTTTTTAAAAAAAGGTTTTTTTTTATCTTGTTTTACGTAAAAGCATCTTCTTTTTCCACTTCTTGGATTTTCATACAGCTGTTCTTCCAATGTTGCATCCGTTCCATCAACCCACTTTAGTTCATTTAAGTTCTTTTGCAGTCCAATCCAAAATTTGGCGTAATTTTTAATGGCCAGGACTTTATTTTCAACAAAAGATCGCTTTTCAGGAGTATCCAAAATAGCAAGCGTTCCGTTTTCATTATTCTGACACCATTCTTTTGCACTGTCCCATGTATTAGGTTTAGTAATAGCAATGTATTTACTGCCATTAAAACATGTTATATTTGAAACATCTAAAAAAAAAAAAAAAAAAAAAAAAAAAGATAATGTATATACACACACATATGCTTTTAAACATTTCTCTTGTGTTTTCAAATGTCCGTCGTGTTTTCTCACAGTATAAAACATGGCCTAGCCTTCTTTATTTGTTAAATATATATATGTGATTTTGTTAAATATATATATATATAAACTTATATTTTACAATCAAAACTCCCCCTAGGGTCCTTTTCCTTTGGGTTCAGTCCACACACACTACCACTACATTCAGTATTTACAACACACAACACTCAAACTCATACGTTGATTTTAACGGAGGAGAAGAACCCGGAGAGAACAACGCATCAAACAAACTCAACTCACACACACGACTTTGCACGCGGCGCTCGATCTACGGCCCCTTTGCACTAAAATACAGCATTGGTGAGAGGACAACGCCATAGCAGCGTAGACCACCCATGCTATCGATTTATTTAAGCAATACGATTCATTTTCCATGTTTTAAACTCTTATAAAAACACGCGGGATGTTGGGAGAAGACGAGTTTGAAAATCACGAGCCTTTTCAAACTTTACTCGTCGTGTTCTCCCAATATCCCGCGTGTTTTTATAAGAGTTTAAAGCATGGAAATTGAATTTTATTGCTTTTATAAAATAACTCAAAACTTTCTATGTTTTAAACTCTCTTAAAAACACGCTCTTCCGCCAATCAGAACGCGGGATTTCTAGAAGTTATTTTATAAACATATATATACCCATATACATATATAAAAGAAGATTTCATATCCAGCTGATTTGAGAAATTCGTTTAGCCAATAAAATTCGAGAGAAATTGAAAAAGTGAGGTGTCATCCTTGATATCCTGGCCTTTCAAAATGGCGGGCTTACATTTGATTAAAAGCGACGAATTCCCAGTCTGTAAACCTCTTTGTAGATGTGTGTTCTTTGGGCAAGTGATTTTGAGGTCGTTAAGGTTGTACTTCGATTCTATCAAACAGAGAGATAGTGGCTGAACTCCTACAGTGTTGTTAGCTTCGGTGACTGTACAAGTCTTCCAATTCTCGCTTCACTATTTTAGCTAGTGCAGTGTCCTTGTCAATATTGTACAAATGAGAGCATCGAGCCATCATGAAGTTGAAGGTGGAGACCATATTTGTAATTATTGGAAGTACAACTATTTCCAGATCCTCGTCTGATAGTTGTTTTAAAACTTTACCCGAGTGCGACGATAATACTCGCTGAAAATCTAACAAAACATTGCATGATTCTTCGCTATTTTGTGGAGGTATCGTTGATATTTTGTGAAGGGAATATTTTCCTTAATGTTGATATAGATAAGACTTATCTGTATACTCGTTGGAGCAGCCTTAACACTGAAATTCCCCGAGTTGAGCTGACATTTCGTTGGCTTTTTTGGAATAATTTGGTATGGTTTTTAAAATATTAAAAAAATATGGATATTTTTGACAAATTCTGCAAAAAAATGTCCAAAATTGCCGCTTTCGCTGTGGTTTCGATGGGGGCGTCAGTATCAATTTGCATTTGGTGACTTTTTGTATACAGTGAGTTTCATATGAACAAGTTTGATATTTTTATTTCAATGTTTTTATTTTTATTTTTCACTCAAGCCGGTCACTCAATTTTCGCACGCTACATGACACCTCAGTTTTTCAGTAACGTCATTATATGTCACTTTTTCAGATCAGCTGGATAGACTCACTATTCTTCCAAATAAAAAAAAAGCGATGTTTTACTAAACACACTTAAAGACATAAAATATTTTGTTACCTTTTCTCCCCTCCCTTAAGCGATGTCTTACATTACAAAATAATACCAAAACAACAACAATAGTAACAACAGTAACAACAACAACAGCAACAGCAACAGCAACAGCAACAGCAACAGCAACAGCAACAGCAACAGCAACAGCAACAGCAACAGCAACAATAATAAAGATTATGGTCAACGTCCTATAATCTGAAAGCCCTCAACATGTTTGTCAGCATTGGCTAGACTAGGCCATTTTCATCATGGTCAGAAATCTCGGTCATTGAGCCCGCGATCGCAAATGGAGTTCCCTAATCGCATTACTTCGACAGCATATCAAAAATACAGAAAATGTATAGGAGACGATAACATTCATGCAAATAAAACCTTGGGAAATAATTTTTAAAATTTTTCCAAGTTTGTATTTAAGTCCATAACTAATTCTCATGTTTGACACAAACAATAAAAAAATGTAAAATTCGATGGACTTAATTTGCCTTTCCATGGCTTTAATTTTGCCTTTCGCAATCGCTGATTTCCCTAGCATCCACTATAGATTAGCGAAAAATATGCATACATTTTCACTTTGTTCCAAAGAATCCATGACTAATATTTAATTTGCATGGCCAAGATCGATCTAAGTAGGGCAATGCTTCTATTTATCGCTAGCGAAAAAATTGATAGTCTTTAGTATCGGCAAACTTTGCCTTTTGGGAGTTAAAACTTTTGACTTTTCACAAAAGAAGTTAACGATCCATGTCGAGTGTATCCTGCTGGTGGACCAAGATAAAGCACAGAATCGCCACTTAATTTTGCGTTTTAAAAAGAATTTTCTCAGCATGTTTGATACCAAAATATACCTCTCAAATGAGGCTTAGCTGTGTCGCAGAGAGTTTTGGGAAGACTTCCAAAGGAAGACCAACATCAGCTTCCGGTGAATGGGCTACCTGCATAGTGATTATTTAGTTATTATTTTTTTCTACTTTAAAAAGCTTTGAATGTGTCTTTATTCTTCTGGGCTTATATTTCAAACAAAACGGCCGAGGAAATATATATTATTAAGCTGTTTGTAATACCATGCGACTTGACAGCAGGAGCAAAATACCCGCGATTCCTGGCCATGGATGGCGTCATTTACTACCAAGACCAGGATGCTTTGCTCGCTTTCTTTTGTTGGTATAATTAGTATCAATTGTCTTACTTTTCCCATAAGGGAATAAAAATCTGAATAATAATAATAATAATAATAATAATAATAATAATAATAATAATAATAATAATAAAAAGCATCCTGGTCTTGGTAGTAAAATGACGACATCATGCAAATGGCCCATTGTTGGTATAAAAAATTATGCCAAATTTGACCTGTCATCTCGTACATAATTTTGGATAACGTTAGGTTCATGTTAGATAAATCTAAAATATCATTATTGGAAAAACAGGTTAAATCTTGGTCAAATTGATCCATTATGCTTTACACACACACACACACGTTGCACCCGACACAAACACACACACAGACACACAGACACACACAGACACACAGACAAACACACAGACACACACAGACACAAACACAGACACAAACACAAACACACAAACACACACACACAAACACAAACACACACACACACAAACACACACACACAAAACTACAAATAACAATCTAACTATATAAAAACTAGAGCGAATATTGTGGTTGTTTCTTCATATAACTGTCCAATCAGAGCGCACGCTACATTGTAGTTATTTTATAATCGGTGACTGAATACTTTTTTGCAAATAATTTTGTGCTTTGAGTAACAAGAAATTATGAACGGCCATTCAACCCAACCGCCAACACATTAATTTGTAGTTTTCAGAGAAATGAAACAAGTTAAAAATGTATACCCTGGTGACTGTTTTGTAAAATGATCAACAGACTCTAAATTATTTGGAAGTATACTTTTTGTTCTTGAAAGAACGCCAATAAATCGTTCCTCTGAAATCCTCTATATCAACATGTCAAATTTGCATAATTCTGCTGAGTTCAAATGCCTGTAACTTTATAAAGGATGCTTCAAATCGCTCGAAAATAACAGTTTTTTAAAGTTTATTCATGGAATTACTAATGAGGACAGACAATCAGTACCGTGGCGGTGTTTGGATATGTGATCCAACACTTGCATAAATTACGCCAACTTTTGCTTTGAATTTCTCTACAAATTATTAATAAAATTGAGAACTCATTTTCAACACTTGGAAGGGTTTTGAATCACATAGCCAAACTCGGCTTCCCCTCGTTACCCCCTTCTCGGTGTTTGGATATGTGTTCCAACACACTTTCTCGTGTTTGAACTATAACTTCTTCCATTATTATAGACGGCTCAAGACACATGCAGTCAGTCGCCTAAATCATAAGTTGTAAAATGATAAAAGAGTCCCTCGAAGAGCCCGAATGTGGGACCCGTACTTCTATGCGCCATTTAAGCTTTCAAAACCGTTCGCGGAAAAAAAATATGCTGGCACTCATTTCTAAAAGAAAATACCAAAATATTATTGAGGAATTAAAAACATTCAACCTCTATTATTTCACTTTTTTCAGCGCAAATCCGCTTTTTAAGATTGCAGGCTCCTACAAAACCGCTTCCAAGATTGCAGTGTCAAATGTCCGAATTTTCTGACAATGAAAGATTACTGTAACTTCTAGACTTTTTACAATTAGTCTTTTTCCTACTCAGTCGTCATGACAAGATTTATATGCCGAAAACAAAGATAATTAAAAGAGTCTAAATAGGGCTTTTTTTTCTTGCAGACTCCTAGTATGTTTACGTTAGAACATAGCTAGAAATATGGAACCGGAACAAAATTTTTAGCTTTATTAGCATTACTTAGCATAGTTCAATCAAATCACTGTGGTGAACAATTGTGATTGGCTAACCGCTTAACCGGAATCAATTTGTACATTTGGGATTAAAAATGGCAGACGGAGCTTGAACAGAAAACAGCTAAAATAAACTCTATCCCAGGAAAACTCTCTCTGGGGCCTTAAAGATCCAAGGTCTAGTTTAAATATGGCGGACCGAATGTTTCTTGAAAGTATAGAAACTTTGAGACATCACTTCTCTTTATCCTTTTTTGGTTTCACCTCAAATTTATATGATATGGCAAGGGAAAAGCAAAGACAAAATACAGTATTTTTGAAGCGAAAAACCGTGTTAGATTTAACAGGCATTTCTTATTGTTTATTCTTTTTTGAATCGTCTGTGCTAGTGCTACAAGACAAGAGTAGGGACCGATGAATTTGAATTGAGGCAAAAATAGCTGGCAAGTGCGTTAACAAGAGAAAGAACTAACTCTCCCTTAGATTGCGAAGGCCAATATGTAGTCTTTCATGCAAAAGTCGTCTTTTCAAAATACCTCAAACCGCGCGATAAACAAAATAATTCGGTATAAAATTGGTGCTTAATCGAAGGTCTCTACACTAACATTTAAAGAATAGCGAGGACGGCGAGTTTCATATATTTACTTCCAAGTTTTCTGGGCTTTTAATATTTACTCTATTAATTGCTTTTGAGCTTGCTGACGCCATGTTTTGCAGAGACAGTGTACATTACTGCGCATGTCGGTTCCATATTTCTGTCTATGATTGGATCTTGACACGTATACACCGAATTCCAGTATGGCCGATCGCTCGGAAAAACTGGGGCGAGTTGCACAAAGTCGAGGCTACAAAGGAAAGTCAACAGAGAAAGCTAATGTTGTTTAGTATTTTATCGTATTCAAA
>JANTNT010138528.1:0-10577 GCA_024752375.1 Entacmaea quadricolor
TGCTCCTGTATCAAAAAAGATTTTAGTTGTACAGATCTATTAGCCTGTACATGAACAGTATGATTTTTTCCCATAAATAGTTATTTTGAAAGAAAATATCTTATAGTTTGTGAATGCTGAATATTACATACCAAATTGTTGCTCAAATACATTGTGATGGATCGTAATGATCGTATAACTAGAGTAAAAGTATAAAAGTATGTATGTAAACACAATGCTTACTATACCGATATGACTAACGACTTGCTTACAATATTTTTATAAGAACTGCTTTTTTTGAAGAGTACTAAATAACACAATGAAAAATTCAAAACTTGTTATATTTAATAAGTTTAGTTTTTCACTTCCGGTTTGATTTTATAAGCAGTCTCCAACCAATCCAGCACCAATTTTTAATTTTTGTGTCTGCAATTAATAGTAAAAGGCAGTCAAATGTATTCAGAAAACGGTATTTTTAAAAAATTAACTAATTACAAGACCAAAAATAGACCTTTTTAATCATTTCAATTTCCGAAATTTTTACTTCCGGTTCAAGATGGCAGCCATTTTGAAAAATCCCCTTAATTGCCAAACGCATCATTTTTCTCGATGGCACCATATCAGCATTTGTTTATATCATAAAAATACGTCATTCTGCAAAGTCACGTCATTTTAACCCGAAAGCGAACAATTCCCACACCTATCCGCCTCACTATTCTTGGTTTTCACCCACGTGACTAAAACCTTGACAACGGTTGCTATCCGCCATGTTGGAGGCCCCCAATAGTAAACACTGAGTCACAATTATAGAAGCTCGAGTGAAAGAAACATGGTTCGTTGTATTATAGTTGGTTGTGGAAGTAAAAGTGGGAAGCAAGATGGCGTACGGCTATTCCGTATACCTTCTGTCATTCGTAACCAAGGCGAAGAGTTCGAAAAACTTACTGAAGAAAGAAGAGAAGCTTGGATTTCGGTAATAAGCCGAGGTGATACCACGACTAAAGACATCCTGAACAGCGAGAGAGTTTGTAATAAGCATTTTGTCTCGGGACAGCCTGCTATGAACTGGGACAGATATGTGGACTGGAAACCTTCGCTTTAATCTTGGGAAAAAACAATATAGAGAGGAAAACGTAGAGGCGGCAGCAAAGAGAGCTGAAAGACTCAAAAATCGAAAGAAACAATTACTCGAAGAGAAGAACGCCAGGTCACAACAAAGCGGCTGAAACTCAATGAAAGCGGCCAGCCTGTTGCTGAAATCGACTTCGCTTCAGTTTCTGGCGAACATACTACACTTAGTGAGAATCCTGTGACTTCAGTGGATGCTGAAACACAAACGGACGAGCTACCGGAAATGGCTTCAGTAGACGTCGATTCACAAACTGAAGAGTTTGATTACATGTTCAGGGGAACTGAATATCGAGCGCCAGACCAAGAATATTTTAAAGCTGACGACAAAGTACGTTTTTATACGGGACTTCCGTCATACGAAGTGCTGATGGTTGTTTTTCAGCATGTGGGCCCGCATGTTTCTCGAAACACACAATCACTTGACCGTTTTCAAGAATTTGTGCTGAGACTGAATGTACCGTTACGGAACCTTGCATACCGTTTTATAGTATCCATACCAACAGTTTCAAGGATTTTTTCCCACTGGATAGTTGTAATGGACATCAGATTAAAGTGTATGGTTCTTTGGCCTGAGAGAGACCATTTATGGAGAACAATGCCTATGTGCTTTCCTTGTTAATAAAAAGTTCCTTGTTAATAAAAAGTCCACATCCTTTAAGCTCAAAGTTTCATGAGTAGATTTCATTTACGCCTCGTATGCTTTAATTGCATAATCTTCGTATTTATATCCATGTTTGATAGCCTTAAGTGTTTAGCTTGTACAGATTTGGATAGCAGACAGATTTAATGCATGACAGTGGGGGCTGTGCAAGGTTACTGTTGAAAGCTACCCCATTAACAGAGGCTCCAATCCTACCAGCTCGGTATCTAAAAAAACTGATCCCTTTGCTTGCAATCTAGTGTTTCTTTCGACTTGTTTTATTTGGTCATCTGAGATATTCAGCTTGACATTTATGCACTTTTTAAGTAGTTCTGGATAATTCAAATCAAGATTTTCAGCTGTAAAAAGGTCAGTAACTACAGGTACAGTCCGGCTCTCAGACGCAAACTGTTCAGCGTAACCTGGGATTAGACTTAAAGCCACAGCTTTTGCGTTACAGTTATTCAGATTTTGAAACAAAATTCCTATCTCCTCAGTCGAAGGAGCCGGTTCAGTTTTGAGTGAACTTTCACTCTGTTTAATATTTTTCCATGCAACGAGGTTTTCTCCCAAGGAATCAATTTTCGTGTCGAGGTTTTCCTTTAGTTTCTTGGCAGAGGAAAAATTGATATCCTTTATCCTGGCGTAAGGCACTTCATTCACGTCGGTGGGTAGCAGCCACGAGCATTTTACCGCTTGGGTACACGTCAACTTTCCGTTTATTCGTATCCATGCTTCAATATAAAACAAAACACTGGCGATATGTGAGCAAGATTCTGCGAGACCAGCTTTACATCCCAAGCAGTGCGCTGATAGGCAATAATCCAAATGTTTTATCTATCCCTGTACAGACGTAACGAACCCGGACACCATTTGATTATATGCTTCTAAGCTTTTATAGGCCTTAAATTGCTGTTTTGTAAAATAACTGGTCTCCAAAACCAGGTAACTCAACAAATCTGTTGCCTCAATCGGTGGCAAACACTCCGGGTCAAACTGATCGCTCGGGATAGTAACGGGGTCGACACCAATTAACCAGCGATATTTTTTGTAAATATCTCCTCTTTATGTGGCTTTCGAGACTTTTCGCGTACTCAGAAATCACTGGGATATCTTTAGTTAAATATTCCAAGTCATCCTTGGTTTCTTTCTCTGAAAGATCCATAAAGAAGTCGAAAAATTCCACGTAGATTGTGAGAGCTGTACTATGTTTAATACACAAATTTAATACCACGAGGGGCTCCAACATGGCGGACGCCCAAATATAGAAACCTTGTGACGTCATCTTTAAAATTCCACACTTCAATTATTTTGATGATGTGGTTTTTACATAAGCCATATAAAATCCACATGATATCTGGAAATTTTTCCAGCGAAATCTGCTGTTTGCATTGGGTCGTGTTCGTTGATTATCGCAGACACTTCTATCGGCGCGGGCTTCCTGTTTTACGTGGGAACGAGGTTTTCCGCCAACCTCGTCCCCAGGGTCTTCTAGGCCTTCAAAATGACCGCTATTTTTGAGGCCGACAAGGCCCTAGGGACGAGGTTGGTTTTCCGCCATATTTGAAACAGAAAAAAATGGCGGTAACTCGTAAGTCTAGTCTGCCAATAACGTGTAAAGACACAAATCTTCAAGACGTTTATAGAGTTAAAAAGTCTCTTATGGATATTCAGAAACATCTGGAGTGCTCTATTTGGTTAGTATGTTTTGCAATTGTTGGGTGAGCTTGAGCATATTATTCGCGTTTACAAATTTCTTATCAAAATCAACGGAGTAAGTCAAGATATCGACGTAATAACGGAAATCGGCTGTTTAAGCTTTTATTTAGATATTTATCATCAATTATAAATCTACTAGACTTCTAACTAAATACCATCCCCTTCTGGTGGCAGAAACCCCTTCTCCTGACCCCAAAGATTGGCATCTCGAACTAACGGAACCAGCAGAACCTCACAGAACCACGGAACCTTAACGGAACTTTACGGAACCACCAGAAAAACTCCAGATTTATAAAATATATGCATAGAAAATCTGTTTGTTGTTTTTGTTGTTGTTGTTGTTGTTGTTGCTGCGATTACTGGACTTCTACTGTTGAAGTTCCCTCAAGGATAATTTTCTAAACTTGCAAAAGTATAGTCTGTGCCTTTACATCTCTTGAAATCAACCAGAAAACATATTAAATCAGGTTTGTCTCAGTGATTGCAACATGGAGGCCATTTTGAAACACAGGAGTCCCAAAATGAAAATGACACAGGAAACCCAGCATGTAAGATCAAGAAACAAGTGCACTTAGTTTCAAGTTCTATCTTGTCATTCTGTTTTGTTATTACAAAAAATTTATTTTGTTTAAATGTTTCATGATCATACATGGTGGGTTTCCTGATGATCTTTCGTGCTGGGTTTCCTGTGTCATTTTCATTTTGGGATTCCTGTGTCTCAAAATGGCCGCCATGTTGCAATCACTGAGACAAACCTGATTTAATATGTTTTCTGGTTAATTTCAAGAGATGTAGAAAAACAGATACTTTTACAAGTTTAGAAGAGTATTCTTGAGGAACTTCAACCTGGGAGGGGGACTGCCATATGTTTGGCGATAGGGATGCTTGTCAAACCTTTTAGGGTGAAAATCAGAGATCTGGTACCTTATGGGGTCTTTCAAATTTTACTGAACTTCCATAGACTAAGCTGGTACCTTTTTAGAGTATTTTTCCTCCGATAAAGATTGGATTACTCATTTGGACTGCATTTGTATCCATTACAACAAATATGTTGAAGACTAATAACAACGTCCTCAAAAACTTTTCAAAAGTAGAAAGCATTTGAAGTATTCATCTTTAATACTATTAAAAAGCTGAAAATATTAAATTTAGTAAATTTGAGTTGGTACCTTTTAGGGGTAAAAATCTTGGGTTGCTACGCCCACCTTGTTAACTATCAGGTACCTTTTAGGGGTCATTTTCAAAATTTCTGATGAGCATCCCTATTCTTTTATGGCAGAAGTCCCACTCCCAGGACTTCAACAGTAGAAGTCTGGTAATCACAGCTATACGGTAATTTCAGTGAAGCAATCTGTTTCGAGATAATGAAATTTTGTGACAAAGTAGTCAAAGTGCTATCAAGAACAACAACAACAACATTAACAACAACAAACAGATTTCCTATGCATGTATTTTATAAATCTGGAGTTTTTCTGGTGATTCCTTTATTTGGAGATGCCGCCCAAAGATTTCTACTTCACTTTTTAACCCCTTGACAATGAAAAGGAAAGACCCCCTAGGATTTCCATGTTTCTATTGTTTATTTAGCTCTTACCCCCCAAGAATTTCCATTTCTTTCCCCTGACCACCAGAATTTCCAGTAATATTTTATCTTATATCCCCAGGATTTCCACTTAATTTCAATCCAGGATTCCTGAGGTCCTCAACCCTGGGGGGTGCAAAGATTAAATGCAATGGCCCAATCTAACTTGTATTGCTGGTGAATATTTATGCAAAAAACACCAATTTTAACTGTTTTTTTTTTTTTTTGATATATGATGAAATTTTGAGAAAAATCATAATTAAAGCATTGTTTGCAAACTTTTTAGCAAACTGTTTTTTTTTTGATATGATGAAATTTTGAGAAAAATCATAATTAAAGTATTGTTTGCAAACTTTTTAGTTCTATTCAACAGTGTTTAAAACAAGCCCGAGTTTGTGTCGAATTGTGTGAATTACGCCACTACAGCTTGAGTATGTTTGGTTTTTGCTCCAAAAATTTTTTAAATTTAAGGTGACTGGCTACTGTTGAACGTTTATTTTGAGCCCACAGGGTCATGAGCACACGAATACTGCTGAGTTTCCATGACAACATTCAACATTTTTATAAGGGACCATTGGTGTTTTGAACTTCAAGAGGGCAAAACCCTCAAATTTTGCACAGGACTATATATATTTTTCAGTTTTCAGAGTAATCAAGTTCAAATCAAGCTTTACAGAAAATTTAAGAAATTTTTCATGAATTTTACTCAGAAAAACTGTTAAGTTCACGTTTTTACGTTCATTTTTGACATCAAAATTCTAGTTCCTATCTCGGTGGATTTTCTTGAAAATTCTTATTATCTTTTATTTATTTTTGAAATATGATTTACAGATTTAGTAAAAAAAAATTATTTGAAAAGCCTTTTTATTTTTTGCAATATGATTTTTTAAAAATTTAGTTACATTTTTGTTAGTTTTTATTCACAAAATCTCCGAGTACAGTATATTCAGGCTTGAATATCTCAAAAACTAGTTCAGGACACCCCATTTTTCTTTTCAAATTTGAACTCAACATTAAATTTCGCTTATGAAAATTTCTGTTTAAAAGTTTTTTCATGACTTTGGCCAATAGTAGCCAGTCACCTTAATTAAGAACTGTAAAATAAATCTTCTTGTTCCTTTTGCAAGTTTCCAAGGTAAAACATGGTCAAATACAGTCTTTGAAACTGTTATTATTTCGGTAATATTGAATGTTTATTGAATGTTTTGAAATCAGAAATGGACTTCAAAATAGATGCATTGCACACGTTTTCTCACATGGATCCCACTTTAAAAATAAGTGAAAAAAAATCAAATAAAATCAAAACTACATAGTTTTATTGTATTTTTTTGTATTTTTAGACCGAGATGGTCTGCTAACTATTATAGGTAAGGGAAAAAATGATGGTAAAAATTATTTTATCATTATGTATTATGTTGAAGTTTCCTCAACTTTAAGAATTTACATAACCTAGTTTTTGGGCTTAACGCCCATCGTCAAGGTTAAAATGTGAAAAACATTTCAATGGCTAAATATAACAAAAGAAAACACGCAAACAAATGCATGCGCACAAATCAAAAGTATGATAAATCACAAATAAAGCATGCGCACAAACCAAACAACACAAAGTATGTGAAGAACATATGCAAATGGAGACTAATAATATAGATATATAATAATGATAACAATAATAATAATAATAAAGTAAATAATAATATATATATATATATAATGCTAACAATAATAATAATAATAATAAAGTAAATAGGTAGATAGTTAAATAGCGAAACGAGTACACACTATTGAAACTAAGCTATCAGAAGATCTAGACCAAATAATATCTTGGTTATCTAGTAATTACCTCTTTCTCAATCATAAGAAGACTAAGTTGATGTTAATGGGTACAGCTCAGAGGTTGCGCTTAACTGCTAGTTTTACCATTAAGGTCAACAACAAAGAATTTGATAGAGTTTTCAGCTTCAAGTACCTTGGAATTGTGCTTGATCCATGCCTCTCCTGGAATGATCACATTCATCATATTGCCAGTAAAATATCAGAAAGGCTAGGTATGCTACGGAAGGCACGTAAGGTCATCCCTTGGGATGCATGTATCACTTTGTACAACTCCATGGTACTTCCACTTTTTGACTATTCTCTTGCGTATGGGATGGATGTAGTAAAACTAAGAAAGAGTACTTAGACAAGTTACAGAAGTGTGCTTCTGCAATTATTGAGGGCAGAAAAATCAGTCAGAGTGAATTACATCTTTCTCCTGGCCCAGTCTACAGGCTTGCAGGAATTTTCAGAATTGCATGCTAGTATACAAATGTCTAAATAATCTAGCCCCAGCATACCTATTAAATGAATTCTGGTTTTCTAGTAAATTCTGTCATTACAAAACTAGAAATAAAGATCCGTTAGCAAGAACTGCTAAGTACCAATCGTCGTTCTGCTTTTAAACAGGCACTTAAATCCTTTTTTTGCAACCAAACATAGTTCTTATATTTTCTTATATTTTCACTGTTTATTCAGCTATTTACATTTTAACATAAGTAGTATTTATAGTCATATTTTATATATGTGTTAACGTAATATGATGTATATTTTTTTGCAGAGCCCCATTTAAACCAGCTATGCTGAAGTGGGCACCTCTGGTTAAAAATTGTTGATAAATAAATAAATAAAAAGTAAATAGATAAATAAGATAAATAAGAAGTAAACAAGCAAATAAGTAAATAAGTAAAAAGGTAAACAAGTAAACAAACATGTAAACAAGTAAATATGTAGGTAATTAAGTAATGAAAAATAGGATTAATTGTTAATCAAAGTTAGGTAATTGATTGGTAGTATCCTCCCACTATCCCTGTTGGTAAGGGAGTCACCATTATTAGTTATATGCCATGACTTAAGCCATTTTCTTTGGTGCCACCTATTATCTTGATCTAAAACCCTTACACTATCCCAAGCCACACCACGATCAGTGACGCACGCCTGCTCAGCTAAAGCAGACTTATCTGATTTTAATTGTCAAATGCTTGTTTGATGTTCCTTCCTTCTGGTAGCAAGAGCACGTCCTGTTTCTCCCATGTAGAATGCATCACACTTGCCACAAGGAATTAGTGTATACAACACCAGTCTTCTTGGCCATTGGAATCTGGTCCTTAGGTCTAGACAGTGTATGCATAAGAGTTGTGTAAGGCTTGACACAAGTTCTTATATTATGTTTTCTTAATACCCATTGAATCCTTTCTGTAACACCTTCAACATAAGGTAGTACAGCAAAGCCTATGTACTTATCCTGAGACATCGATGTATGTGCTGAGGTGTTGTTTTGCACACGTTCATGTTTTCTCAGAAAACCTTTAGGATACCCATTCTTTTGCAATGCCGCTTTTACATGATGTTTTTCTTGATGTTTTGTGTTTTTGCCCATTAGCAACCGATCTGCTCTATGCAAAAGGGTATGGACAACCACAGCTTTATGTTGTGGTGGCTATCAAATTGTAGGTATCTATCTGTGAGAGTTGGTTTTCTGTAGATTGGGACTTCGATGGTTCCATCATCTGTGATCTTGTTCTCAAGTATGAAGGACAGGATTCCAGATGACTTATACAGAGGGCTGAGTGTTACAGATGGTACAACACCAAGTTTTTATGGAATCCCTAAGATACACAAGCCTAATACACCATTTTGGCTTCCTGTAAAGTTTTTCTAGTGAAAAAGCTGAGAATAAGCATTTTTCAAGCAAGTGCAAAAACCTGACACCTGTTGTACAGTAACCATGTACCAGATGACATAATATTTTTGACAAACTTATGCTCCCCTCCACACACGTGAATTTTTAGTATAATCAAACCATATAAAAAACCAGGACAAATTCATCAAATTCATTCATTCAATTCTACGATCATTTTTTCCCTTGTTTATTTGTTCGTCTATGATAATTAGCAGACCATCTCAGTCTCAAAACTCTTGGTGTGCAGCAACATGACCAAAAGTCTATTGAGATATGAATAAAAAAGATAGAACCCCCATGTTGGATGACACTCTGAAAATATAAAAAAATACAATAAAACTATGTAGTTTTGATTTTGTTTGTTTTTCACTTATTTTTAAAGTGGGCTCCCTGTGGCTTTCTCAGATCACCTTGGATGATTTGTTAGTTTTTGACAAGTGGGTGAGCAGCAAATAGCACACAGCTGAACTGGTTCACAACAAGCTACATGTATTGTAGTTTGTGTTGTTTTTACAAAAATCACCCTATCTTAATACCCTATTTCACAAAATAAGAATTCTTAATTATTCTGCTGGGAACTAAAGTAAAAGTTGCAGCCATGAAAGGGGGAATTAGAGAAATTCAGAGCTGCAGATGGAATTTGATAGTCGGCTTGCTGATTAACAACCCTCTTGGAATAGGCCATTTCCAAGATGTGCTCCAATTCCATCAAGCAATAGTTTCAATTTGAGGCTGTGTTCAGAACTATTGATCGATGGAATCAGAGAGTATCAAGGAAATGGCCTATTCCACTTTCAACAGGGATCAGAAATTATATCAAAGGTTTTTCTCCTTACTTTAGACTATATGAGCAAGAACATTATCAATTTGGTGAGAGAACTATTTTTTATTGAATAACAGTTTCTAGATTTTCAAATTAGTAAGCTTAAAATGTAAACAAAGTCACCTGGCATTTGTAATAAGCTTATTTATTAATGTTGACATTTTCCTGCCGTAAAACACATTCAAGCCGTATTTTGTTAACGTTTTGTATTTCCTGGTGTTGCCTCTGTGACAGGTTTCTAAATCTCATCAGCTTTTATTTTTTCAAAAATCTCTTAACTTTTTCGATAGGAAGGATATCACCTCTGATGGGGGATATCGCAGGATGCATGTCCATTGAAAATGTACCATGTGACCACTTTTGACCAATGACAGCATACAATAATATATAGTTGGGATATAATATTTGATATCTGTTTAGAATCTACTAGACTTATAACTAGATACCATCCTTTCCCTTCTTCATATTCAATTGATACATGTATTGTGATGTTATCTGTCTAGAATCTAGCTACTAGAATTTTTACTAGATACCATCCTTTGACTACATCAAACCCAAATGATATTGTGATATTATCTGTTATATTCCAACTGTATTATTGTACGCTGTCATTGGTGGTCACATGGTACCTTTTCAGCAGTCAGGTACCCTGTGTTATATCCCAATTATATATTATCATATCTGTCATTGGTCAAAAGTGGTCACGTGATACATTTTCAGCAGACGGGTATCCTTCAATATCCCTGTCCGAGGTGATATTGTTTTTAATTACTAAACAACACATTATATCTTTAATATACAATTTTTCCTTCCTCCTTCTTGCTTTATAAATAAATAAATAAATAAATATATATATATATGTATATATATGCTTATTCTTTCTACATCTATTTTTCCTTTTTTCTTTCACTTTTTTTTTTGTTTATTTATATTTTAGTGTATCTGTTTTTTGCTATGAGATTATTTTAATAGTAATTTACTTATTATT
>JANTNT010138639.1:0-10573 GCA_024752375.1 Entacmaea quadricolor
TTTTGTTTCCCCTGGGCCTCGTTTTGAATTGCTTTGTTCGTGATCACTCGACCAGGATATCGAAAGTGGGCTATTGCTATATATTTATATGGAACTTAATCAGCTTTTTCCAACAATGCAATCTGCTTATCGAAAATATTTTTCAACAGAAGCCGCCTTACTCAAAGTCACCAATGATATACTGAGAGCTGTTGACCAACACCAAGAAGTGGTACTCGTTCTACTAGTTCTTTCGGCTGCATTCGACACGATTGATCACAACATTTTGCTACAGAGAATGAAGGTATGTTTTGGATTTGACCGCACTGCTTTGCAGTAGTTTACATCATATCTAAAGCACCGCTCGCAGTCAGTGAACATCGACGATTGCATTTCTTAACCTCGTGTGATAAGCTACGGTGTACCGCAATTCAGTACTTGGTCCTTTGTTGTTTACGATATGTACAGCGCCTATAGAAGATATTGTTCTTTTTCATAAGCTTCACTACATGATTTACGCTGATGACTCGCAGCTTTATTTGATGATAAATCCTTCAGATAGAAGGATTCATTTGGAAGGTTAAGATCATATATCAATGATGTTATTAACTGGAATAACTGAACAAACTACAATGCAATCCAGGCAAAACGGAGATCATTCATTACTCATCGCGTTTTATGAGAAATCCGTCCATTCAAAAGCTTAATATCGGCAACCGTGACATCGAACTTTCGAAACAGGTCCATGATCTCGGTGTTATTTTCGTCTTATTACTTAATCTACGCTCCCATATCAATTCCATTTGCAAATCTTCATCCATGGCTGTGAGAAATATTGTTCAAGTTTACAAGTACTTAAAATGATGACACGCAAAAAGAGAATTATTTAGAAAAAACTGAAAACTCTATACGATTCTAGGAAAATCACATCTCTTAACAGGTAATTTCAATTTTGTGTGAAATCACCTCTCTAATAGCGGCTGAGATTTACCGATCAAAATAGCATGGTTTTTACTTGATATTGATAAATACTCGGCACTAGGACGGCAGAGCTACAGTTGAAAAACAAAAATAGAGACTTTGACAAGCGTACAATACTCCTTAAACCTTACGTTTACGCTAATAACGGCGAACCACTAATTCATATCACAGGATTTTACTAATAGACCTCATATTAGATAATCAATTTCTATGAATTACAGCGCGGCCCGCAAATCTGTGACAACCTATATTGTGTGCGTATACTTTCGTCTCGGTCATTATCCAATCAGTATCAGGGGATTGTCTTATCTCTGACTGATCAACACGCTCATTGGAAGATGGCGAGACAAAAGTTTACGAGTACATTACCTGTGGTCACAGATTTGCGCGTCGCGCTGTAATTTGCCGAGAAATAAACGAGAAAAAACAATTATAAATAGCCTTTATTTTTTACCTTATACTCTTCAAAAAAGACTTTTACATTACAGATACAATTATAGTATAACTATAAAATTAAAATAAAATATAGTTTTAGCTATTTAACAAATTTTTCCTACAAATGTCAGATATGATTTGCTCAAATTGATGAGCAAGCAACACCAACTTCAATGCAAAAATTACATGGACTTTTCTCAAGCAATGACATTTAAATACATATCAAAATGCTCAGAAATTAGTGAAGTTTATCATGATGGGGGGCAACTTTTCTTCGTTGCATCTACGAAGAGATAATTCGATAAATCGACGAAAGAGGTATTTGATTACATACATTGTCCTTGTACAATCAACTCATTTAGAGGCGATTTTGACATGGACTTTTTTCGACGTAGCGAAACAAAACTTATAGCAGAATAAAGCTAAAACGATATATTTTTACATCCCGAGTGAGCACTTTTTAAATAAAGCGTTTCGAAGTTATTCAAGAAAATAGGCGAAATTTCAAGGTTTTTCGGCCATTTTTAGGCTTATCAAATGTTGTGGGCGTAGCTCTTCAAAACCGCTGACAATTTCTTAACGCATTGTTTGATATCAGCAAATATTAATTTTTAGTTAAATGATACCACGGGCCGAACAACAGACTGTGAGGAACACCAAAAATTTATTTTACGGAATACCATTGACAGATTAGATGTCATACTTTGTTTATTTTTAGTAGTTTAAGAAAAAGGCAACTGAATGTTCTCGAACTAATTACTTTAACGACCACGCCAATGGTTCTATTTAGAGGTTGCACTCAGTTAAGTTTTATTTACTTCAGTTTATAACGAACCGGACGAAATTAATGAATGATTTATAGGCTCTTTGAGCAAGAAAGGAAAAGGAAATCAAAAATTCATGAATAATTAATGAGAACAAAACAAAGAAAATCAGTACCGTGACGAGAAATTCAAATCTCCCGTGTGGAGAAATTCAAAGCTAAAGTTGGCTAATTTTATGCAAGTGTTTGATCACTGTATCAAGACACCTCGAAGTCGGTTAAAATAACTCGGCTTCACCTCGTTTTTTCAACCGCTTCTCGGTGTCTTGATACAGTGATCAAACACTCTTTCTCGTGTTTGTTCTATTACTTTAAAGATTAGACAAAATTGTTGTAATTTTTATTACCAGATAATTAATCTCACTCTTTTTCTTTTTCCTTATTTTTCTCGCGTTCAAAATTCTTACAATATACGATCTTACATGTGTCAAGATACGAAATCCACATTACGCAAAGTGAATTTTTTTAACAGTTCGATCCCGCCAAAGAAAAAAAAAATCAAAGCAAATAAAATCCCTCGCTATTCTTAGAAAACGCTCGAACTCAAATTTTATCAGACCTTCTGGCAGTGTTTATTACTTAGTCATACCATTACATACCAATACGATGTATTTCTTGTCTAAAAGAAAACTGCCCAAGGATATCAAAAGGCCATTTTTACACCGTCGTTACTAATGAAATGGCTTCAAAATCGATTTTATCTCGATAAACGACTGAGATTGAAGCTAAAAACGTTTTTGATTGTTTTTAAAAGCTGGCGAACACGATAAAAGGTAAGGCAGGGTAAATGGTTTTTTTTGATAAGATTTATATTTTAAAATAATGCTAGTTTTAGATTCACAATTAGAATGACTTAATTGATTTTATATCTTTATAATTTTGATTCGCAAACTAATAAATTTGCAAAGGAAAGTTTAACAATTTAATTTTTTAAATCGGCTATATTTTTTTAGTAAAAGGAAACAATGAAAATTAGAGTAAATATTTTAGAATTCTTCAGTTATAACAACTTCAAAACAAATTTTAAAAATTTATTTTGATTTTAATTTTTTAAAAGAAATAGGACCAGTAAAACAAAATTTAGTAGACTGAAAAAAACAATTTTGTGAATAAAGATGGAAAAAATCAGTTGTAGAACTGAAAATAAAGGTTAAAAAAAAAAAAAAAAAAACGGATTTCATTTAATGTCGGAAGTTGATTTGAAATCACAGCGAACGAAATGACAAGCCTCATCAAACATCAACCAATCACTTAGCTCAATAACTCGAAGAAACCGCGCTCGTCTGTTTAGAACTACTCTACATACTTCACGGTGAAATGTCAAACATGTATATACTAAACAGTTAAATGTTTTCTTACCTTCCAGAAAACACGTCCAAGATTATTACTTGACTGTATTACAAATAATGAACACTGCGATAATCAACTCAGTCCATGAATTGGTAATGTTTCAGATAATGTTTCAGTAAAGTTGTCTTCGTATGCCTGTCTAAACAGTCATTAACCTGAATTAAGTTTTCAGGTCATGTTTATTGGTTCGAGTGTATTAAAATGCTTCCGTTAGGCTTATAATATCAGGCAGTTTTATCATGCTTTGCGTCAAGATAGCAGTAAGAGCTTCCGTATGAATGTAGGCCCTGTGTTAAGACTTGGCGTGTTCGTATCTTTGTACGCTCTGTGTTAAATGACTCAGTGAGTTCAAATCTGCACGTGTAGGCTCGGTGTTATAAGAGCTGTTCGTATCTTTGTATTCTCGGTATTCATTTAAAACTAGGCCTGTTCGTTACGGGTGCTCGTCATAGCGTAATTCGGGTATACTACATAAACCTTAAATGCGCTTATAGTGACCAGACGCGAAACTAAGTAAGCTTTTGCTTTTGATCAAGTTATTCAAAAGCCAATTCTGGATTTTTTTCCTTCTTTTCTTTCTATACTCCTTACGGTAAAATATTATGATTATATTAATTGATAAAGAGAGATAAGTGATCTATTTTATTGCGAAACGACAACCTTAACGGCACGTACAGAAGCCACGAAAACGTGACAGAGACATAAATGAGTTTTTCATCTTTCTTTTAGTCTAGATATTACGGAATATAAAAGTGAATTTTTGATTCCTGCCATCTGGGTGGCATGGGTGGCGTACGCTTCTAAAGCGTTGTCTCTCACCGCTGTGAGTTCAAAGGATCGGGTCGCTGGTTCGAACCCTGAGGACGCTACATGTGAGTTTGTTTGATGTGTTGTTCTCTCCCTTGCCACGAGGGTTTTTCTCCGGGTTCTCCGGTTTTCCTCCCTCCATAAAAATCAACATGCGAGTTTGAGAGTTAAGTGTAGAGAATATTGAATGTCAAAGGATTGTGTGTGGAGAGTACAAGGCCCATGCACAAGCTGCTTTAAACAATCTACCGTGTATAAATAAGAAGATTATTATTTGTCGGAAGACACTGGTGACATTAGTTTACGTGATAAGTCAAAATACCCATCCATAAAAGTTCTGGTTTTATAAACCATGTATAACCATCGGCAGATCAAGGAAATCCCCCCCCCCCGAAAAAAAGGGAGGGCGAAACAGTTTTGAAGATAACAAAAATGTTATGATTTTAATGATAATTCATGGATTTTATAAATAATTCTTGGTTTTCACCCATTCCTCAGGTAATAAAATAACAAAGCCATCACAGCCGTATTGATGTACATAAAGAGGCTAATGAGAAATCGTGTTAGCTGTACACCAACATAGCGGCTGTGACGTGGTCCACTGCCTCTCCCCTTAGGTCTGCCTCTGTATACAGTAATAAACAATTAAACTTGATTGGTGTGAGCGAATACAAGCATCGTTGTAAATTAGAGTTTGCTTAGCTCACGTGGTTTGTCTCTGTGCTCGAAGTATAAGTCCAGCTTTTTAGTATTGATTTAAAGTTAAAGAACGTCATAGAATAGCGTAAAATCTAATAGATTAACAAGGTAAGCGTTGGTGGATTTTGTGCCGTTATCAGAGTTAATGAAACAAAAGGGCGGGAAAAATAAACAATGCGGTAGCCATTTTGAATTCTATTGTTCTAAAAAGATTCTATTATGTTATTCTAAAATTCTCTCCTTTTTTTCAGAACATTAGAATTCAAAATGGCCACCGATCAGTTATAAGGTCTATTGGATAGCGAGCTATGACGTCATTCATGTAAAAAACGACTTCCGTATCATCTTCAATGTTTTTTTGAAATCATTTTCCCACTACGTGATAGGATAGGATTATATATTCATATACCTAATTGCTGTTGAAAAAGTTTCATTTTAGGAAAATATAATACGACTTAATTGATGTCTTTTACCGGAATAATTTTACCCGGAAATACATCATGTTCATAACTTAAAAACGCATCACTCAAATCAAGAAATATTTTACTATTTAACTATTTACTTCATTCAGAATTATTACTGAAAGTATTGTCTCAAGGGTCAGTGGCACTTTAACATTAAGTGAGCGCATGCGCAAACGGTTTTCCGCACTTGTGTTAGACAGCAAACCTCCAGCTCACCAGCTATCATCAAAATACGCTAAATTGCTTTTAAAGGTTTATACTTCCAATATGTTAATGACTTTGACGTCAAAGAAGGCTTTTGAGTGAATTTGTTGTAACTAGAAATACTAAATGTTGGCTATTGTGAGAGAATAATTTAAAATAGACTTTATTTATAGAACATGAGAATGATAATGATGCTTTTTGAATGCTATTTGTGTGAACCAGTTCAATTTTGTATATTTAATGCAGCCTTCTCTGACGTCATACTCATTAACATATTGGAAGTATAATGCACGTATCAACGGCCTCCCCAGGGGGGCTAACCCCGGGCTAACCAGGAAGATACGTGGGGAATTAGAGGGGGTTTGGACGCTAACATTGCCCCTGGGGTCGGGAAAATGCTCGACTTCGTTTTTGGTAGAAAAATGAGGTGGGGGATATATCTCAAAATGATGGGAGATTGTAGGTCATGGAAGACTCTAACCAGGTTACATTGAAAACAAAGATTTCCCACCCCCCAGGGAAAATCGTGATTGTTTCTAGTATTTTACAATCTCCCTGGTTAGCCTGGGCCGGTTAGCCCCCACGGGGAAGCCGTGCATAAACCTTCATATCTTAAAGACGCACCACTCAAATTAAAAAATATTTTACCATTCAACTATTTACTTCATTTAGAATCAGTACTGAAAGTATTGTCTCAGGGGTGAGGGGCACTTTAATAAATTACTAAAGGCTTTCGATTTGCCGGTTAAAGTAAATGTTTTTGGAAGTCCGGAGAACCTGCGGGCAAGGCTTCAAGGCGAAGGACAGATATCGGGCTTGCCTCTGTTATCCCTAAAACTGGTCAAACGCGGTCGTGCAATTTCTAATCACCGATCGCCTTTCACAGTTCGCCCTTTCAAACTTTTTTCAAAATAACTATATGTACAAAAGTAGTGTGTCACAATTATGCATGTGCGAAATACAGACAGAATAAGGGACCCATCTTTCATTACGTCGTAAGAGGGAGGGGGTGGTACAATTTTCAAAATCAGTTGTAATTGATATACGCTTCAATTCACGCGAACAATAGTTTCAAGTCGAGGCTTCGTACGAAAATGCAGAAAAATATATGAAAATTTCGCACGAAGCCTCGACTTGTTCAGTTCGCGGGAATTGAAGCGTATCTCGGAAATGGCCTATATATTCGTATAATGCAAATCAGTTGAACTAATTTTCTTAACTTAGCGGCCCGGGAGACAATGGAAAAAATTGTCCATTTTCGTAGTGGAAAGTGTATGGAAATAAGTTTTAGCCGGACTAATTGTACCGGAAATCTATCATATTTAAAAGCAGTTTGGCGTATTTTGACGATAACTGGTGCCAGCCAGGGTTTGCCATTTGACACGAGGGAACCGTTTGCACATGCGTTTATCGAACGTTAATTGCTGGTTTTGAATTTCTAGATAATCTCCATACAGAGGAAGGGGACTCCTATTTAAGGATCGAGTGCTCTAAAACCCCTTAAAGATACCGAAAGTCTGTAATGGGCGTGGCTTACAAACTTTATGACTCCCAAAAGATATCTGTCAACATGCACAAAAAACTAATTAAATACGCATGAATTCTCTTCTTCGAAAGCCTAAAAGATACCAAAATTGCTAATTGTAAACTCTAAAAAGATACGAGCATCCATGATACCCTTGATAGGGGAGCCCCCCTGGGTAACATTACTAAATTTGTTCGTTATTTAAAAGCCCATCACATAACTTGAAAATATTTCTAATTTACAGGTAAATGAATATAAAAAACCCCTTTGATTTGTAATAATCATTTATCCGCCATTATACTTGACATTCTAAAATATTCATTTTATTAGGAAAAGAACTTTAAATAGCACACTTTTGATATTTTGGTTCAGTGATCACATACAAAACAATCAGAGTCGAGGCTCCGGGGAATTAAAGAATAATTAAGATGAGCCCATTGTTTCCCCGGAGCCTCGACTTTTACTGATTGTTTTGTTCGCGATCCTTGAACATGAATATCGAAAGTGAGCTGCTATTCAAATATTTCATCATCGCTGTTAGTAAAACTGTGAAGTTTCATAAATATCATTCCTAATCCAGAGAATTTTTGGAACTAGATATTTTTTGCAAGGTAATGTATAATGGACAGGCTTGGGTTGCCCAGTGTCAAACATTTCTAAGTCGAAATTTCATGTTTTCAAAAATTCATTTATTTGATATTTCAAAAAAAAAACCGTGCAGTTTTACTAACAACGATATGACAAATTTGATTATAAACTCCTATTTAATTTCTCGTAAAACATATCTTTTTCAAATTACGCCAGCATGATAAAGATCTTTTCGAACTGTCAGCTAACGATTAATTTTTACGAAGGGGAAAAAAGAAAAAAAAAAAAAAAAACTGGAGAAAAACTTTTGAGCATCGAAGCACATGAAACGACCAACAACTCTACTCACAGGATTCAACCATTTTTATCCGGTAACCTCTTGTCAACCAACTCGTATCCTAGGTTGGTCCACAGTCCGATCCATCTGGCTGATTCAGTAGATATAGGTAGTTTGATATTGGACTGATAAGTTCTCAATAATGATATATCGTGTTGAATTTACAGGTGATTCGTTATTGATAAGCCTTTCAACAGCTGTACCCGGAAGCATTGCAAAGTTCAATAAAGAATTATGTTTGTTTAGCTATTTATCGTGTTAAAATATCGATGGCAGATCACCGTTGTGGACAGCTGGCGAGATATATAACACAAAATTTAATTTGATCAAACTTTTTTTAGAAATTTACGAATAAAGTAAGACGACAATGACGAGATAAGTTTAAATTCTACCTCATGCATGCGCAGAGCCAAAAGCTCCACAGCAATATCGATTTCTTTTTCCTTCTCTCAGTAATTTTCACAATGCGACCCTAAGAACCTTGGAAACTAAGAAGTATTTTAGGAATGTACTTTGACCAATCAGAAACTGTTCCTAACCGGAAGATCAAAGGGAGGTTTCTGATTGGTTCAAAGAACAATAAAAACATTCCTAAAATACTTTTTTAGTGGTCACGGTTCTTGGGGTCGCTATTCAAATTCCACTTGAAGAAAGGAAAAAAGTATATATTCTTAAAAATAATAATACAATTTAAACCATGGAATTATTAGGAAATAAAATCTGGACAGTCCACAGGCAGCCCAAGCAATAGTCATGTGCATTTGGATATAGTGAATGTATGGCCGTAAAAATCGTAAAATTCTAAATTAAAAAAAAAAGTTCATATCTTTGTCTTATGTCATTCCTGGTGGTTTGCAACTTATTCTTGGCTGGTTTTTAGCCGTTTTTTCTTGATTTATCCCTACCCTCCCTAAAAGATGACAAGGCTGGCCACTAAACGTCCAGTAAACTTGGCGATAAAACCCGAAAAATCGCTAAAAATCATCAAAAAACACCTCAGCACTCAAGTACGATAACCATTCCGTTTAATTATTTTACTCTAGTCCAAGAATGCTGAAAAAAGGGCGCAATTTTTACCGTATTCTAGCTAAATTCTCTCGATTTTTGAGTGAAACGAACCGTTAGCAGTAATGAGTGCACATCACATGACTTCGGAGCTGCGCAGCCTGGCCTCATGATGACAAGACTCACTCTGATTGGCCGATGGTTACCATGGTGTGGTGTGAAAAGTTTCCCCACCCCGGAGAGTACGATATAATAATATATGCGCTTCGTACCCCCTAGGGGGTAGGGTGTTCTTTCGTAGATTATAGTTTTTCGCCGGAGTTTGACTAAAATCAAGACTATTATCGTTGTTTAAAATTATCTGACATGAGTGAATCTTAGTCTAGTACCTCACAAAAGAATCAGGCTTGTTGGACTGCGTTGAAAGGCTTGGGAAACTGCTTATTGAGTGTTTTGGCGCTATATGATCTATATAAAACCTTGACGTGTTCGTTCTAAATGTGTTGATAATCCGGCGAGACACGAAGAAGTAAGTTGGATGTAGAGTATTCTTACAGTACTTTTTTTTTATCATTTTAACAACATCTCATGGAACTGTACGATGAAGGGTATATACGTTTACAAGAGACAAACTGTTTAATGTATAGCCTATATTTCAACGCCGTTATTTCAATGAAATTTACATCGTGTTCTGTGTCTTTATTGTCTTTCATCGCTCTCTCACTCTACTTTCATATATTTGTATTCAAAAAATCATATTTAAATCCGTTTCGATTCGTTGATTATAGTTTTGGTCTTCTCGCTTCGTTTTGTTTCGGCGATTATAATTAAGTACACACTTCTTGGTTTTGCTTCAAGATGAGATAAATAAAGTGGTAGTTTACAGGTGTTCAAACTAGAATTTTGTTGAGATAGTCCTAACTGCGATCCTAATTTGAGCTTTAAATCAATATACATAAAAGTCTCGAGGTCATCATGAGGCCAGGCTGTGCAGCTCCGAAGTCATGTGATTCATTACTGCTAACGGTTCGTTTCACTCAAAAATCGAGAGAATTTAGCAAGAATACGGTAAAAATTGTGCCCTTTTTTCCAGCAATCTTGGACTAGAGTAAAATAATTAAACGGAATGGTTATCGTACTTGAGTGCTGAGGTGTTTTTGATGATTTTTAGCGATTTTTCGGGTTTTATCGCCAAGTTTACTGGACGTGGTAGGAATCGTAGTGGCCAGCCTTGTCATTTTTTAGGGAGGGTAGGGATAAATCAAGAAAAACGGCTAAAAACCACCCAAGAATTAGTTACAAACCACCAGGAATGACATAAGACAAAGATATGAACTTTTTTTTTTAATTTAGAATTTTACGATTTTTACGGCCAT
>JANTNT010138750.1:0-10569 GCA_024752375.1 Entacmaea quadricolor
GATATTTTTAAGAAATTATCATCTTCATTAAAAATGAATGTGATAAGTAGTCTACAACATTCGCGTCCGTGTTGTATAGGCTTTACAATCTCTCGCCTTCGACTCCAGATTGTAAAAACCCATACAACATGGCCGCTCAAGTTGTAAACATTACTTACAGGGCAGTTTCTGAGATGAAAAGTACAGATCTGACCTACAACTTAGTATGACATGTTGTAACATTTAAATGGCTTTCCATTGTTTTCATACATGTTTTCATTCTTTCTATCCAATCACAGTGATTGATACAGTTACAGTAAAACAATGTTCAGGAACAGTATGGCTTACAAATTTGCCAAAACCTTTCCCACTGTTATGAAATCCACTCTACTTGACCAGTGCATTGCAAGTCAAAACTGTACCATGGAAATCAGCTTCACACTACTTTTCATAATTATAAAACCCATACAGCCAGTCCCAGACATCTACATAATTTATCATGTCTTCTGTTGTTTAGGCTTTAGCAAATCAACTTATTGCAGTCTAAATTAATAATTAGTTTGATTGGTGGAACCAAAAAATCCCAATAAAGTCTAAATAATTTGTGTGCGTCTCGTAACTACTTAATGAAAACAGGTGTTTTATTTCTTTACAAAAGCAAGTTTGCCATATAATAAAAGGTTTTTGCCAAATATTTTTTAGATAAAATCATTTACCAAACAACATATCTAGAATATAACATCTCTCTCTCCACACCAGCTTAATGCACAGCTGCATCCTGCTTGATAATATTTTAAAACACTTTTTAAATACTCTAAATAAAGGAAGGTTCATAATATGAAGAGACAAAGATTTTAAATGTCTGAAAGATATGAAGGGGAGCCTTTAAAGTTTATTACCATGTTGGTGAATTTTTACACTACACATTGGGGAGCTGCAAAATTTGCCAAGTTCAGAAATTGGGGACTCTGAAAATTTTATATTGTAAAATTGAAAATCTTCTTCCCCTGGCTCTCATATAAAATAAACCTTCCCTAATTAAACATAAATTATGCTCCCATTCATAAGCATACAGTTAATGCTATCTCATTATTTTGTTGATGTTGGTCTGTTATTCAGAATACAGTCAGTAAGGCAAACACTCCATACAATAAAGCACAGGGATATGCTACAAGAAGTTGTTGAGAGTCCATTGCAAGGACTGTGACAAATAGTTTTGATGCAGTGAGGCTACACCACCCAATAGTTATGGCTGTTAAAACTGTTCCAATCATACCCCTGCAATGAAAATGGAAAGGAAAAAATAAAGTAATTATATGAAAGGAAATAATTCCAAACAAAATTAAACTAAATGCTCTATAAGCGTTTACTGGGCTGCCTGTAGGTATTGTGCATTTTGTTGCAACTAGAAAGAAAGATGAAGAAAAGAAGAATCGGTTAAACATTTCTGCTGTCTTTTGCTGTACTTGAATCAAACAAAAGAATTTAAGGCATCTCAGTTTGCTATAAGAATTCCTTTAGTTCCTTTAGGAGGAATTTTAATTGGTTGCTATACTTTTATCTCAGTGCAAAAAATATTAAGCAAAGTAGTACCAGGAATACTGAAAAAAAAGAATTTGAATTGAGGTTAAAACTGTTAAGACTGGTGACACCTTTTCAGGTTGGGAAGTTGTTAAAAGGGGAATTCTACAAGGAAGTGTGCTGGGACCAATGTTCTTTAACACTTTCACCAATGATCTGTTTTTGAATGCAACTTTTGGGAAACTTTACGAATGTGCTGATGACAATAAATGACTGATAAAGACCCTAACTTTAGAGCTTGATCAAAGGATTCAACTACATGTTTCAATTGCAAACAATTGGTTGAATAACAGCATGGTTTGCAATGCCAGCAAACATCAAGCCATGGTTCTTGGCAACCATGATTATGAATTCTCTTTGCCAAAGAATGACTCACTGGATTTTCTTGGCATGACTACTGAAGGTCTTAATTTCAACAAACATATTTCTAAAATCTGCAAGAAGATCAACAACCAGTTTAACATTGTTATGAGATTCTGTATCTTAATCTCAAAAGATACAATGTTGAGGCTACATGTATACATGTATAAGGCCTTTGTTTTACTTCACTTTTACTACTGCTCTTCTGTTTGACATTTCTGTAGTTTAAGAAATAATGATAAACTGGAAGCATTGAATAAATGTATCTTGTATTTTTAGGGATATGAACTTACACTACCAACAACTTTTAGAGAAATCAGGAACAGTCTCACTTTACAATAAACATATACTTGTTATTGATATGCTTTAAGTGCTTTAACTCTAGCAATTATCCAAAATACTTAAAGGAATTGTTTGCCAGACGATCTGTTATCCATTCCTTAGAGGCACTAACATTTTAAGTCTACCTAAACTATTATCTTCTACTTAAAGTCTTCATTCTTTCTGCTATTTAGCAGCAAAAACTTGGAATTTATTACCAGTTACAATTAGAAAGTATAAAACACTATTTAGATTTTTTAAAGTTTTCTTAACTTATACTTGTTTCAGCACTTATATTTCCTCAAAGATATTAGCTATCACTAGCTACTGTATAAATTCAAGTTAAAATAAAATTCATGATGTATGCATGATGTATGCATGCCTCATTTGGTTGATGAAAGTTACCTGTGTGTGAATTATTTCTTTTGTTGGTTACCTGTGGCATGGTGTTTGTTTGTTTGCTAATTAGTATCCATTCAGTCGGCTGAGATCAAGTTGTTAGCTATGGGACTTTTCAGCTTTTGCTGTATTTTGACAATAAAACTACAACTAGAACTAAAACAACCCATCAATGCTAAATCTTTCTTCAGACTTGCAATTTATTTAGTTAATTATTATTTGGGCTGAGATACAGTCACTTTCACAAAAATTTTCCAGGCTACATGATTCAGAAGTTCATTTGGAAGTTGATGAATTCATCGACGAACTTCCTTATTAGGAAGTGAAATTGGTTTTTAACTTCGCGAACATAAAGATGAAATTGCGAAGTTTGTTGTGACCCAACTTTGCTACTTGACCATGAATAATCCATTTAATAGACAAGAGCTATTCCATTAGAAATAGGTAGCAGTAGACACAGGCCAAAATAACTGATGGAATCACTTCCAAAATGAAAGTCCAAAGTTATTTATGGGGAAGCATGTTGAACCCTGTTGAACAACACCTACAATCACATTGACATTGACAAAAATGGACAGCTGTCAAAAGAAAAAAATTGATATAGTAACATGTTGCCATGGTTTTGATCTTTCAACCAATCAAGCAATGCTAAGATGCTTTTTAGGATCCCTCTGCTGGTGATGCCATAGACTACTGTACAACTTTTGGATATTGTCACACAAAAGAAAAAAATGGAGAAACCAAAAGTAATTTTTTAACTGGGCTCATCTACGGCAGCCCAGTAATAAAAGTGATGAAGAAATACAGGTACAGCTAGTTACAGTATGTGTACTATAATTATATGAGGATAAGACAGGCTATTTAGAACTACATGTAATTCTTACGAGGAAGGGGCAATGAAGATTTTTAATTTTAGAATATGAAATTGCCATCCCTAAAATAAAAAGACCCCCCCTATATCTTTCAGAAATTTAAGGGCCCCTTTTGCAGTTCCCTTTTGCAAGTCATATTAAATGAACCTTCCCTAAGAACTAATTTTCCAAAATCTGCTCCCCTTTCAAAGTTATAATGATTATAAGATTATAATTTTATAGTTAGACATTACAAAAGAAAAGGACAATTTTTTAGACTTACTGTAATGAATATATAATAGAAATACTTGATAATAACACCATTGGTAAAAGACAGTATCCAAGAACACTGATGACACAACCAAAATTGACACCTGTCATACTCATCAAGTTAAGAATTGCATAAAGACACAGGCAGCCAAGAACACCAACACCATAGATGTACCCAAATCCATGCACCTTTCCTGACTGGATAACCATTAAAAAACAGTATTATATTTTAAAGAAATTTGAAGAAGATTTTATGACAGGTTATGAAAACTTTCCAAAAAGACCTTACAGCCTACTTTTTGAGGGTTTTGATTGATGCATTATTTCATTGTTCATGAAATACTTTTCTCCCTTGAGTAGGATACGATTTCTTTAGCAGTGATGAATTAGCAATTGAGAGAGTACTTGCAAATAAATCAGGTGAGTTAACAACTCTAATGAGGCCTGTGTAGGGATACTGTATGCACGTAACTTGTCCATACATCATTGAAATAAAATCTATATACATGGCACCACAATTAGTTGGGCTACCCGTATGACTAGTATGACTTTGCATCTGCAATTTATCTGAGCAGCAAAATAGGAAAGTTACACAATATTACTGCTTGTCACTGGCTCTTTAAAAGAGCACTGCTATGTTTTTGCATTTTCATATATAAAGATCAATATAATTATATGATATGGTCATGCAATGTTTTTTTTTTTGCTATTATCATATACAAAGATCAATACATTATAGGATATTGAATTGAAACTTTAAGGTCAATCTGAAGACACACGGCTTTAAATAACAGCCAGCCATACATGTATAACAGTCAACATGGCAAAGTCAAAGATCTCTTCTGTTCATTTCTTTAAAATGACCTGTCAAGATGACCATTCAAAAACTTACTGGTCGAGTACCAAAATATTGGCTGGTGACTGGACCTTATTTTCAATGATGTATCTTTACTTTGGTCACAGTTGAATACTCACAAGGAGCAAAAATCCTCCAAAGGCAAGACAAAACACCAAAGGCCCTGCTAGATCTGTATCATCCATAATATTTGATTCTGTTTGTTGAAGTGGGTTTAGGACAGACAATGTCTACATTGATATATAGAATCATATTAAACAATTATATGGATAAATATGGAAAACCAACACATTCTTGGTTTTCACCCATTCCTTACTAGGGAACAAAATAACAAAGGCATGGGAGCCATGTCGAAGTACATAACAATAGAGGCTGGAGCAGATTTTGTATGACTGTGAAAAAACACGGCACACAACACAGTCACAGATTCCTCCAATCATACAAGCCAAAACAATTCAAGTCAACATGTCATGTCATAGAATACTCAAAAGGCTTCTTGTGCAAGCCAATTGCAAGGTGTGCTCCAATTCTCATCCAATCGCATTGCTTTCACACATCAGTGTATCATGGCAAGGAACAGTACTGCACAACACAGCATGGTTGTGGACACAAACTTTCATGAAACCCAATCAAAATGTGGTGTTCACGGCATGGTCATGGCACAGCACATTCAAAACATACTTTTTCCTCACAGTCATACGAAATCTGCTCTAATGGGAAATCTTTTGTTAACTATACACAGACATGGCAAGAGTGTCATCACACAAAAAACAATAATAGATCTGTACATATACAGCTATTTCAAAAAGGTTGAACAGGCAAACAGCTGATGGAGATTAGTGATTGCGGGACTGTAAGGAACTGTGGTCAAACTATCATGGAATTGAATTATTTAACAACATAATAATTCAGCAAAAGTAATACTTCAAAGTGGACAACCAAGTCTCTTCAATTTTACCTTATCAGTTGTAATAAAACTTCAAATATAATGTTCAATTGTACTCTCCTACAAAGCCAAGAAAAATGAGACTCCTTACAATTGACCATTTCACTAGATGAATGAGCCATACTATACTTGCCATCTAAGGTCTTCACTGAATGGTGCAGTCATTGTTTAGGTATTAAGAAATAAATATGAAAAAAATCTTACTACTACAGTCCCTTTCGGTCATGCAATTTCCAAACACCTATAGACGACTTTCAAAATTCATGGTTTCCGATCGGGAACTGGTGATGAGTTACACGGAAATGAGGTCACCAAGGCTTTGTCTTTCATTCATCATAAACATGGCGTTCAACTGGTTCAACTGTACTCTAATACTGACAGAAAATGATATACCTGTATCTTCTCGAGGAGGATGACATACCTCAGAACTTAAAAATGATAAATTTTTCACAATGAGGCCTTTCAGACCTCAATTCCATGTAATTCTTCACCTGTCCTCGATCTGCCACCGTGATTTTTGAAAGTCGTCTATTTCTATTTGCTGTTTGCCCCTTCAACCTTTTATAAAATAGCTATATATACAGTACATGTAAATGTTACAATAAGATTGAATGTATACATCAATAATATATTATAAAAGAAAGGGCAATAAGCTCTAACATTACAGTACCTTTTGCCAAATATGGTCAAAGTTTATTCCAAGTTCTATAAACAAATAAGAGTTTACAGACCAATAAATTAGGAGATTACATGTACAGTTGCTTTCACAAAACTTTTCCCTAAGCGATTCTGAAGTTCATTCAGAAGTTGGTGAATTCATCGGCGAACTTCCTTATTTGGAAGCAAAGTTGCTTTTGAACTTTGCAAACTTCAAGATGAACTTGTGAAGTTCATTGTGACCCAACCTTGCTACTTGACCATGAGTAATCCATTTACTAGTTAAGGAAGAGCTATCCATTAGAAATAAGTAACAGAATTGTAGAACTTTGGAACAGGGGAAATAGCTGCAGGTCTAAACATGTCATGCTGTTCTATGGCCAACATTAGAACTAGTTTATCAAACAATGGAATTTTGACACTGAAATCAAAAGATTCACTGAACATTCAAGTATTGCACCAAATCTTTTTAAAAAAATCAAGAAATAATTAAAAGTCGTACATATTTCGACACAAATATTCTGTTGCTAATCCAGTAAATATTTCTCTTCCATGCCAAAATTGATCAATACATTAAGTTCCGGAAACACGCATGTTTGACTCAATAACTCCTACACCTTTCAACCCAACTTCAACAGCTCACTTGCTATAGAACATATCGCAGATATTTTCAATTCTATTAGATTCACATGGTGAACCATTTTTTCTACTCAAATTACTCAATTACCTCAGCATAGTTGCCAATATCAACATTCCCTTGTTCGATTAATAAACTTCTAACTGGCTGTAGAACAGTGTGACATGTTTAAACCTGCGACTATTTCTGTGGAGCTCTGTCCCCTGTTCAAAAGTTTTACAATTCTGTTATTTATTTCTAACAGAATAGCTCTTCCTTGTCTAGTAAATGGATTACTCATGGTCAAGTAGCGAAGTTGGGTCACAACAAACTTCGCAAGTTCATCTTGAAGTTTGTGAAGTTCAAAACCAACTTTGCTTCCAAATAAGGAAGTTTGCCAATGAATTCACCAACTTCCAAATGAACTTTGGAACCACATAGGGAAAAGTTTGTGAAAGCGACTGTAAATTATACACCTATCAGAATAAACACAGAGTGGAGAAACAGGGAATATGACAGTTAATTTTTCAACTATAAACAAGGACCAAAATTTAATACTTAACTTATGAGAAACTTTGATGCTATGCAAACTGTATGACGTCACAACTCTAGACAGGATTTTCTCAAATATTTCAAAAAATAACCATTTTACATAAAACTTACTATGATATTCTTTTAACTATCAATAAACTGCCTACTTCAAAGCAATAAAAAATTTCAATTCATTTGCACTTTTAAGATAAAATAATATACAAAAAAAATAGAGGGTGCTTGTAAAGTGCACTTCACAATGTCTCAATGCACTTTACAGTTATCAGTGTACTTTACAGGCTGCATTACAAGGCCCCTTTGGTATAGCCACAGTGTTCTGACCAGGAATTTTTTTCAGGGGGTCAAAGGGCCCACCAATCCAAAATTTTAGAAAGTATTCTTTGGATAATTTAAGCGCTATTGGAGGCGCATAAAGTTGAAAATTATGCGTCATTTCTGTTTTTTGTGCGCGAATCCTGCAATGGCACTACCTGGTTAGAACACTGTAGCCATGCAGCTTAAAATCATGAGAAGATAATTAGTATGTTATGCCTCCAATTGGAATTAGACTGTGGAACCGGGAGACAATCCCCTACTCTTCTATGAACAATTCAACAGGTTCTTTAATGTCCCATATGATACAGGTTAAGAAAATTGGACTAAAATCAAAAACAAAGTTCAACTTTAAAGTTTACTTGTACTTTTAAGTTGGTATTTTGTAGAAGAGCATATATTCATTTGATCTGAATTTTTTTTCCTTAGGATTTTGACAAAAGCTTGTAACTCTATCAAATCTCTACACCTTGCCCTCACTCCCCCTCAGGATTTTATTTGATAAGTGCATTACAAAATTCAAATTAGTTGTACATAAATATCAGTCCAGACTGGCTTGGAAAGACTGCAGACACATCTTAAATGTAAGTACACAAATCAGATGTGAGAACAGAAAAGTTACTCCAAACTTTTTCCTCCTTAAATATGACTACAGTGTGACTACTCTAACTGGGGCCAATTAGACAATGAGAACCAAAGATTTAGAAGTTTTAAAGATTGCAGCAACTGGGGTAGGTTTACATAAATACTGTAAGGAAATCAAATCAGGGGTCAATACATGGAAGTAATAGATTTTTAGTAATTAAAGCAGAATGGGAATATTTAATCAGGAAGGGTGGGATATTACTGTAAAGTAGATAAGTGTAAATATCATGTAGCAATTGTTTTAACAGTTGGGAACATGGGGTGTGATTTTTATTGGTTATATAGGGTTTTAGATAGGTGTCCCCAATTAGTTTATTTTGTAATAAGCTAGAACGATGTGACATGATAATAAAGTTATTGATTGTTTGAAAACTTAAGCCAAATGGGAGATCACAATCAAAAGAATCTTGAACTCAGCCAATGACAATGTTTCATTCCCATGGTCTCTTGAAATTGAGACATTATTCAGACCTTGGATTTTTTAATTGCTTCTTATTGGCTAGAAATTGCTAAGGTTGGAATGCACTGTTTTCACTCTAAAACTTGATTGGTTCTTGTTGTCTAGGTGGCCCAAGTGATAGATCAATGTCACTCAAACCCTGGAGAATCAAATAACAACGGCCATGTTGGTGTACCTCACGTAACAATAGAAGATAATGAGGAATGCTTTGTTTGAAGTACACCAACATGGCCTGCCATAATGTCACAACATAAGTACTGTAGCTATAAAAGACAGTTGCTTTAAAATATACATGGAGTGCATGAATAAATAGTCAGTATTATCACTTGATAGTGTCCAAGCACAATGAACAAAGAACATGAATTGAAGATCTTGGGCAACTTTTCAAAATTCTGTAAAAACTGATAGATAATTAATTCACATTTAAAATAAATAAATTATTGATTAATTTGAGTTGAATGTTGATTTCATTAAAATATGGCATATAACAGTGCATCGAAAACGTTTTAAATGAGCATGAAGTTAACAACTATTTGTAGAATGTAGTAAAAGAAATAAGACTCATATGACAACCAACGTAACGTGATATGGTCAGTTCTTGATGCCACGTCTCTAACCAAGAACTGACTTACGTTCATACAGACAAGAATTTCAATATTAGCTTACCTTCTAGTAATGGAGGTTCGTCTTCAAAACTCGTGTAATCTTCACTCGTTTGCTTAGGTTGCATAAAGCCGCTGAAGCCACCTTGATCACTCAAACTAGTAGGTCCTGATGCCCCATAGTCGTATGTTTGTGGATTATAATAACCTGTGTTTCCTGCATATGAAGACGAAGAATACGAGTATCCCGCTGCTGGTGACTGTGTTTGTTCGTACTGTGAGTAGTTGTGTGAGTAATCTGGCTGGTTCCTTGGCTCCTCAGTTTCGTAGTAATTGGTACCTTGAGCTTGGCTATTATAAGAGAATCCACTGTCATAGAAATCTTGGTCGATCTCCACAGAGCTTTCTCCTCCACTGTAGGCCGACATGTTTTCGAACAACCTCTTGTTGTTCTGACACCGCGACTGGTGTCCAGACCACTGCTTGGATCAATGAGAGCCACGTGGGAACACGTGGGGGGGATGGAGAGGAGGAGGAACTTGTACGACTGGTTGGGGACGAGGGGCGGCTTGAAGATTTTAAGTTTAAATTTCTGAAAGATATAAAGGGGAAACCTTTTATTTTGAGGATGGCTTATTGAATTTTTTATTTCCATGCTGGTGAATTTTTACACTACACATCGGGGGCGCAAAATCAAAAGTTTTTTATAGCTCCCTGAAAAGAAAATCATCCCGGTATTCATTGGGCTAGAGACGTAAAAATTCTATCCTCAAGCCGGTCTTCCAAATGCTACTCCTAAACGATTGTATTACGTGTATAACATAATGGAACTTTAGCTTTTTTTTCTGGTTTCTGGTAGTCTGGAAAAATTGGTCGGGGGCTCCCTGTGGTCATGAAATAAAAGAAAAGAAGTAATTTATTTTGAAATCGAATAAAATATATTTCAAGTGTTAGACTGGAGTGTTGAATGAACAATTCCGGATCGTTTTTACTTTTTTCCGTTTCTTTTATCTTGGAATGAAAAGGATGACTGGGGCGAATCGCTTAATATACTGGATGAATCAACGCAAGACTCCCAAAATCAAAAAGAGCACATCAAGATTTGCTAAATTCTGAAGTTTGGTGTCAATCGGGATAAAATTGAATGAGATACAGCCATTCA
>JANTNT010138861.1:0-20862 GCA_024752375.1 Entacmaea quadricolor
ATTATTATTATTATTATTATTATTATTATTATTATTATTATTATTATTATTATTATTATTATTATTATTAAAAGCATAGAATTGTTATATAGGAATTAAGAGAAAGAGAAAGAAATATCATGTGCAAGCTGGATGTTTTTGGTTGTTTGCAGATGGTTGGTTTAGCACAAGGATGTTTTGATGCTACTATCCCATACACTCAAGAGAGGAAGCAGTTTGGCAGTAAAATTTGGGATTTTCAGGTAAGTTGGTTTTTACCACAATTAGATTTAAGGTGAATTTACATGGGGCAATTGGCAATGATGATTTGAAACATTAATGCATGGAAAACCCACATTGAAAATCACCTTTACACGAAGTAACTTCAACAAAATTTGCCATATAATGTTGCAAGATTTTAAAGGCAATTCAAAAACCTTGCAACATGTTGTCATCATGACAGAGATTGCAAACTAAGAAAATTTCCCACAATACTCCATTTCACAGTTCCCGGCACCATTTTTAATTTTTCACCAGAATGAGGCTGAGTCGTTTCGAAGTGGCTATATATAACACACAGAAAGTTGTAACATTATCAAAACCAGACTTTCATAAGATTTCATGAAATTCATCCCCACGAAAATAATTCCTAAGCAGTCCCAAGGGTCCAAGATCGTAAAGAATACAGCTCAAGCGACCAAAGGTTTCTGAAGCAGTCCTGACAGTGTGTCCTGAATGCTGATTGGCGAATTTGTCATTGGTTTAGCTCAGACATAGTGGACATGTCATACATATGTGTATTACATAGTTCAGGATAGCTTTGGAAGTTTGGTCAGCTTTCAACATATCTTGGACTCTTGGACTGCTTAGGAATTATTTTCGTGGGATAAATTTCATGAAATCTTATGAAAGTCTGGTCAGTTATAGATTAATGTGTGTTATTGCTTGTCCCAAATTCTGGTTAGTGAGTTATGGCAAAAAGGCTCGATTTCAGAGGTCTACTTTGAGGCATGTTGTTGATTTCCAGCCCTTATTTTCTTTCTTTTATTATGATCACAAAATCTAGTTCAATGTTTCAAATCACTTACTCTCAACTCTTGGATATCCTCTATAGAATGAATTTCCATATCCCTGAAATTGAGAGGCTAAGCTTGTTTAAAAAGTGTCTAAATAATTTAGAATGATTTTCCAATTTTCTGCAAATTACACCATGCAAGATCACCTTAAAGAATCCCTGTCACCACAATAAATAGCAAGTATAATCTCCATTCTTCTTTTTGACCAATCATGTTGCTGGTCATTTTAAAGGAAACTTAATAGATCTTTAACTTGACCATCCAAAAAGGTGCAATAACTGGTCAAAAACACTTTTTACCTGTCATCTTTACTGGCAGTTATTTCAAGCTCAGAAAGCAAAAAGATATAAAGACATTTCAATTTTGTGAAAGGAATTGATAAGTTAATTGGAATTTAATAAAAATATTCACAAACTCTTCCATTCTCAGTTATCCTGAGACAAGGCTTGTGTTTAACAAGTCTCTGCCATAAAAATGTTGTTTTTTTGCTGTGGAGTGAAGAAAACTGGAAACCCCTCAAAGCAATGGAGAGAACCAACAAACAAATCTACTCACTAACAGCACAAAGTGCACTATCGTTGCCAGTTACCAAGATTTTTGTCAAGTTCTTGGAACTTTTTTTGAAACTTGATAAAGACATAACCCATCAAACCAGGCAAGACTTAGACAAGATTGTCTCAACAAATATGACGTCAAAAGCTCCACCAACATTGTGGTAGGTGGCGACTTGGAAGCATCAAGTGATCAAAAACTTTGTTAAGTGTCAAAAATCTTGGTCAACTGGCAAAAGTAGAAAGAAGAACGCTTCATGCTGTAAAATGCCAAGTTTGGGAATCATTCAGCCAGTGTGTGGTCAAGGTCCCAGAGATGAGAGGCATGACATTAATTAACAGCACTTTTGTCAACTTTGCTTCAAGTTTTTCTGTAGAATTTTGAAAAGAACTCCAGTCCATTGGTTATTGGCTCTTCCACTTATTAATCTTTCAAAAATACGACATTTTAAATTAGTAAAACCCCAGAACTTACAAAACATCGGCAGTTTATATGATATCTGTGTTTGTTGATAGGCTATGCAACATCAAGTTGCACATGTTCACACTCAAATCGAAGCTGCAAGATTGCTAGTGTATAATGCAGCCCGCAGAAAAGAAGCAGGGCTATCATTTGTAAAAGAAGCAGCTATGGCTAAATATTTTGCTGGTGAGGTAAGTAGAGAGAGAGAATGCAGTACTGGTGGCTCATTCTATATCAGCTCCCTAAACAGGATCAGGGGTAGATGTCAGGGATAGAGATCGGGGATAGAGATCAGGGATAGAGATCAAATGTCCAAAGGTTTTTATTTCCACATTTATCATTATATAAAAGTTAACATAGTTAAATAATTATAATTGTGGTAGGGAGCAGAAATACAACCAAAAGGGTTAATGAAGGTCTAGGATCCGGGATAAAGATCAGGACGAGATCAGGGATAGAGATCAAAGCTAAAGATCAGGGATAGAGATATAGAGATCAGGGATAAAGATCAGGGGTTGAGAGCGGGAATAGAGAGCGGGAATAGAGAGCGTGGGTAGAAATCGGGGGTGGAGTTTCGGGGATAGAGATCAGGGATAGAGGTTCCTGAGATTTGTAATTTCTGAATCACGTTTGATCAATTTTCAATCAAGGCCGTTTTTTGAAATTTACAAGATCGATTTCATTATTGTAAGTTTCAAAACAAGATTGAAATTAAATTTCAAAAACCAAATTGAATCTTCAATCTTGGCAGGAAAGCATGGGCTGGTTTGACTTTAAATGTTAACACTGAAAGAGTATACGAGTATTCAACACTCATGTTGATTTTTATGGAGGGAGGAAAACCTGAGAACCCGGAGAAAAACCCTCATGGTAATAGGGAGAGAACAACACCGCAGGGCTCGAACCATTGACGTACGCCAACCCATATATTATGTAATAGATCAAACACGAGAAAGAGTGTTGGATCATTGTATCCAAACACTGAGAAGTGGTTGAAAAACGAGGCGAACACTCTTTCAAGTGTTTGATCGAGCTTCTCAATTTTATTAATAATTTGTGGAGGAATTCAACCCCGTCACAGTACTGATTTTCTTTGTTTTGTTCTCATTAATTATTCATGAATTTGAGAAGTAATAGATCAAACACACGAGAGTGTTTCGTCCGATTTTAAAACACCGAGAAGGGGGTTGAAAAAGAAAAAACGAGGCGCAGCCGAGTTTTTTTAACCAACTTTGAGGTGTTTTGAAATCACAATCTCAAGTGTTTGAAATTACTTCTCAATTTTATTAATAATTTGTGGAGAAATTCAAAGCCTAAGTTGGCTTAATTTATGCAAGTGCTTGAACACATTTTCAAAACACCCTAACGTTGTGATTTTGAGAAGTAATGTACAGTTTTCGTTAGTTTACATATGATTGGGAAACGTACGGTACTGTGACTCTTGAATGGCTTCCGTATTCAAGCGTTGCGATTGGATGGTGTTTGTTTTCTTGCTTCCTGATTGGTTCAGAGAGGAAGCCATTTAGGAGTCACGATAACGTACTCATACGAAAACTTCTCTTACTTTATAACCTGCCATGTATCTTGTTTTTCAAGGTTGCAACTTTAACAACATCCAAATGTATTGAATGGATGGGTGGTGTTGGCTTCTCTAAAGATTATCCCATTGAGAAGTATTACAGGGATTGTAAAATAGGTAGGGATTATAGCATTATACATCTTTAAGGCCCTACTACAAGACGTAATATTTTTTGCAACTCTCAACGCAACGATTACGACAAAAAATAATTGCAAGTTGCAAAGAGGTGTTACACGTTGCAAGATCCCAACTTTGCGAAAAGTAGACGTATGTTCTACTTTTCTCGCAACGGTGTTGTGTTGCCAGTTGTAAGAAAAAATAAGTCGTGTGACATGACAGGGTCTTTAGTTAGCTGCATAGTCTGAAGTGGGTATGGTCAGGGATTCAATTCCTCGTGGACGGACTAACACTCAAAGAGTCTCAAAATTACTCAAATAGTAATCAGAAGCGCGACCCTAGATTGCTTTAGGTGGATATCAATCACTTGATTTTGTCGCACTTGCGCATCTTCTTGTGATCTTCAAGTGATTGATGTCCACATAATGCAATCTACAAATGCAGACATTAAAGTCTAGAGGGTCGCGCTTCATCGGAAACGACGGTAACCTTTGTGGTTTTCCTAAGAAACAGACCAGACGCCCTAGTCTATAGGCGTTCACTAGGCTACCTGTGATATATTGCGCAATGTTTACATAAACGGAGTGAAAAACTTCATTTTTGACCGGTTTACCACAGGTAGCCCAGTAAGGAGGCTGTTAAATCGGAACTCATTATCATTTAATTGGAAGCTTGGGTTGCGTATGATGTTGCCGCTGTTATCAGGGTTCGATACCCAGAATCGACGTCGCATGTGAGTAGGGTTGCTTCTCTCTAGGGTTGAACTTCGGTTTTCCTGCCTTCCATGAAAATCAACATTAATAAATTCCAATTCGATCAAAATATTAGAGTTCTTAAACTTATTAAACCGAGGGCCTTAGGTTTTTTGGCTTCTAGCTATTAAGTGCTACCAGCGCAAAGACCATTTATCTGTTTATCACCTTGTTATTATCGATTTTATCGGTAAAAAAAACGGATTAATTTTATCAAACCCTGAAACAACCACAAGGCTGATCAAAGTCAGGGCACAACTAACTCACAGATTGTGGAGGGAGGAAAACCAGAGAACCCGGAGAAAAACCCTCGGAGCAAGGGAGAGACCAACTCTACTCACATGAGTCCTGAATTCGGGAGTCGAACCCTGGAGCTTAGCGATGAGAGCACGTACAACCCATGCTACCCAGGTCCCATTGCTTTTTATCATCATTATCTAATTTATAAATCATAATCACCATTTTATAGGCGTTATTTTTTAACAATTTAACCTTTTTTTAGGGACAATATACGAAGGAACAACAAACATACAACTTAATACCATTGCTAAGGAACTGGCAAGAGAATTGCACTTTTGAAAACCTCCTTCCAGATATTTATTATAACCATGAATATTTATAACTTCTGCTGTGTAACTTAATGTATGAAGAATTTAGAGCCCTGTCAAACTGGAAAGCAAGTGACGACAAGTTTGAACTTGGTGATGATCGCGAAGGTCGAATTAGACCCGTCATGTTTTAGGGTAATCAACACCTACGGCCTGTATTGTTCTCTATTGTTTATGCTATTAATCTATTGTGCGGTGGATGAATGGAATAGATATCCTAAATCATGACTCATATGGGTCGAATTGCTCGGTTCATAAATATCTATAAACATTTTGGGATGAAGTATCGATTTAAGTTGACAAATGAAGTTTGAACTTGGTTCTCAGTTTAACATCCAACTTGGAATGACTTTTTTAGCCTCCTCCGCCCTATTAACTTCATATTTGCAACATGTTATCTGGTTCGTTTTTCAAAACAATAGCTTCATTGAAAAATAGATAAAGAGATAAGTAACATTAAGCCCTTGGCGGGAATCGAACCCAACATCCTCGGTGTGTTGACCACTACACTACAAGGACCAACCACGCTGGTAACGCAGCCGGTTAATGTAATGTATGAGGCAACCGCAGGGATCCCAAGGCGTTATTTCCTTTATGGGTAAGCTGAACACCTGACACCGTAAGTTTGGGTATACATAGATATATGTTAGATATGAAAATTAAGCAAATACGTTTGGTGTGTGTAAATATAGAAAGATATAGAAAGAGAAAAATAACAATTTTCATTTCTGACAATTCTATGCGTACCCAAATTTAGGTGTCCAGCTTACCCACAGAGAAAATAACGCCCTGGGATCCCTGCAGTTACCTCATACATTACATTAACCGGCTGTGTTTTCAGCGTGGTTGGTCCTTGTAGTGTAATGGTTAACACGTCAGACTAGTAAACCGAAATGTGGGGTTCGATTTCCGCCAAGGGCTAAACGTTATTTTTCTTTGTATTTACTTAATTTTCAATACTTTCATTGGTTCTTTTCTCTGAATTTGTCTTTTGCTGCATTGTTTTTATTTTTTGTCCCATTAAATGCGCAAAGGCGTGGCAAACCGTGCTGTCTGCCACTCCCCCTTCGCAGGCAACTCGTAGGTTAACGGGAATCCTGTGAAAAGTTATGAGAGAGGAGGACTGGAAAAGAATAAGGAGGAGGAGTTCTCTCTCTCGCACTCTTCCCTAGTCTCTTATCTTCCTCTTACGTAAAGGAAACCCAAACCCATTGAGAGTTAGGCGGAATAGGCTAGACTTTCGTTGACTTGCAATAAATTTTCAAATTTATTTCTTTGAAAAAGATCTACGTCTGGTTTGGACGGTACAAACGGTAAGCACCCGAGGGGACTCCCGGCATGCTCGTCGTATCTTTTAGGGGTCAAAATTAATGATTCGATACTTTAAGAGTATGAAATTCAAATCTAAATTACTTTGTTATCTATTAGGGTGTCGAAGAAGAAAATACATGTTCACAGCTATCTGTAAGCCATGCTCATAAAGCACTTCCCGTATCTTTTCGGAGTATTTTTGAACATTTCCGACGGAGCATTCCTGATCCTTTTTATAATGGAGCTCTCCCCCCACCCGACGCCAAGCTAGCCAAGAAAAATTGCCGGCGATGACTTGCGTTCTTTTTCAAATGGGGCTTACTAAGTAACCATACGGTGATAAAATCTTAGTTAAAAGAGCTAATTTTAATTTTACGCTTAATCTAGAGATAAAGTGTTTATTTAGAAGTACAATAACAAATCAGGCTTTAGTATAAATAAACTAGTGGAATATCGGGATTCTGGTTGGCTACACTACTAGGGGTCTATTTGTGATAGCTCATCTTAGAAAAACAATGCTGCCTACCTCGCCATTCGTCGGGGCTTTTGATTAATTTTATTTCTTTCCTTCATTTTCTAATACTGTCCTAATAGCTTGTTTATAATAAAACCATTAGACATTTCGCTAAGGTTCAAATAGTATTTTGAATGCGGTCTTTTAAATATCACTTCGCAAACCACGAGCATATTTTTAGGAAAGTTGTTTTTCACGCAGATATATTTTGCGTTGCATCGTCCCCCCCACCCCTCCATAAATTTTTGAATGCGGTCTTAAAACCACTCTGTTACTGTCTAATGCAACAGCTTTTACGAGGGCTATAGAGCAGTTTTCGTACGAGTGGGAAACGCACTCTTAAATGGCTTCCGTATTCAAGCACTGTGATTGGATGGTTTCTGTTTTCTCGTTTTCTGATTGGTTCAGAGGGGAAACCGTTTAAGAATCACGGTACCGTATGTTTTCTACTCATTCGGAAACTGCTCTATCAGCCTTTTCGAAATTGAGGAAGGGACTGGGAACGAGTGTAGAAATATTATTAATAGTATTAATATTATTAATGAACCCCATCACATGAATGATTACACTAAAATTATGAAGCTTATTGAGTTTCAGATAGTTTGTCCAGACAAATACTGAATGATTAGCAGGCTTGAAAGAAATCATAAACATAAGAGAGAATGTATGGTTTGGGGGGACGCTGTCCTCAAACCCCATACACTCTCTACTCAGTAAGTATTTGTCCAAACACGTTCAAACTCAGAAACAGTCAGTATAATCTTTCTTGTGATGGAGTTGATATTTCCACGCGATCCTAGTCCCTTCGTCAGTTTCTAAAAGGCTAATAAGTTTGAAATGGTGTGTTAAAAAATAAATATTTTGCAACGGATATTTTTACCGATACGGCGGCCATTTTGAATTCTATTGTTTTAAGCAAGACATTATGGGATGTCCAGGGGGTAAATGCTCAGAAAACTATAGACTGTGGAGAAGCTGTAATGTATTATATTTTTATTTCAGACTATCCTGTGTTCTTTTACTCTTACTTACGATATGTGTGTTGTGTATTTTGTATAATTTTTTAAAAAATTGATTGCTTTAATTTTTGTAAGTTTTCCTGGTCAGATGTTTACTAACTTGCCCCCTGGGCATCCCATAAATCAATATGGCCGCCATATCGGTAAAAACGGTCTATTGTCAACTGTTTGTTTGCGCAAGCACTTCTATAAATACTGGAAATATTTTAACTTAAAGCTACAATTAATGCTACATAGTTTCCGTGATATTCTGAGCGTGTAGTAATTTAAACTAATTATGAAAAAAAGATTGATTAATAAACAGAAATTATTCGTTTTAATTATTTCTTTGTATCATGATTTTAATCGGGAATAAAGCGGAGACAATACGTCCACAAAATATTTCTTTTTCAATATCATATCCACAAATTATTGAAACCCTCTTAGCATTTTGAGCCCGCTTTGTTTTTAAGCTAAACGCGCAAGACAAAGGATAGAGAAAGATCTAAACCTCGACTATTTTTTTGTGTTTTTTCTCGACCTTTAGTCTGTAAATATTTGGAGCGTCTAATTCGAGTCACGTACGATCGAAAAAGTACGATTTGAGTACGTGAAAAGCACGGTCAGCGGCCAGCACGTGACGTCACTAAAGCATTGCGCATGCGCAGTTGAAGCCAAGATCTTTTTCTTTTCTTTTCTTCGCGTGTTATCTGGGAAATTTTTTTCACGATGGAGGTAAGATTTGACTGAATTTTCCCCTTTTTTTTGATCACCTAGTTAAAATGTTGTATATCTGTTCCGTTCCAGGCTAATGGGGATGAAGAAAACAGAAGCCTGTAAGTAAAACAATTGAGAGTAAACTGGTGTAAATACTACAGGAAGTTGAGTTTGTGTACGTTGAGATTCGGCCATTTTACGCACGATTTTTGTTGCTTTTCCTTCCTCAGTTACGTGGGAAATCTGGATCCCTCATGCACAGAAGAACTAATCCACACTATATTCAGCGGCGTAGCCAATGTAGCGAGATGTAAGATGATCAATTCGGTATGTATTGCCCGAGAAATGATTAATGTTTGATCCTAGTTTAGTGCGTCAATAAAACGCCGGTTCTCTGTGAACATCAGTTGATGATCTGAAGATTGTTTGAGAATACCGATGGACGATCGGCTCTACAGCCAAGGTTAACCACGTACGATAGTCTGGGGTGCTTCTATTTTGGTGTCAGCCACGTTGGTGCTAAAAATTAGACTCGATGATGTAATAGATTCGTAGCTCATAGTCCTTGCTATAAAGATAAACGCTGCCAGCTTCCGTAGTTTACCAACAACCCGCACTTTTATCCCAATATAAGCTCAACAGCGATATGTTTTGACTGTTGTATTATGATACTTAAGCGACGTTGATTAATCTCATGGAGGATTTAAGAAACGAAAAAAGAAAGAGGAGGACTAGTGTGACTGACTATAAGATATCAATAGAAAAAATATATATACAATGTTTAGTTAATTTGAATTCATTACTGCTTGGTTGACCGTGCACTACTTATAGTTGTGTGCTGTGTTTATCTAACGCCCGGGTCTACCAATCACACCAAATTATTATTCTGGGCCCCAATGATTAGTTATTTCAATTCTCCAAGGCTTTCTTGGTGTTACAAACACTCCGTTTAGCCGGTCTTGTCATTTCTCGTCTTGATCTTCTACGTTGATCATTAGCGTCGGAGAGCCAAAAATTGTAAGTGTGTTTTTCTCTTTTGGTTTTTCCGTGGTTTACATTTTAAAAACGATTTACTCCTTCGTTCTTCGCTTTTTATTGTCTGACCTAATTCCCTGCTGGAGACATTTAGAGGTCTCACGAAATATTCTCTGTGGCACATTTCAGCTTTTCAAACTGAAACATTTTGGATTTCTTCCCAGTCGAACTGAGACAAATGTAGTAACATTGAAATGCTCCAAGAAAGAAAGTCTTCTTTATTTGACATCTGTCCTTCCTTCAAACTCAATCCTCATTTCTTTGACAATCCTGACACAAACTGACGAATCGAATTATGATTTCTAACGTTTACAAGAGTCTAAAGCTTGACTTTTCCATTGTACAACGTCAAACCAACTTAGCCAAAGACGATCTTGTAATTCTTTGTTTCAAAGAGATTGGACTGTAGTTCTTTGATTTCATTTGCTATTCCTTTCTCTTCCATTTAAGGAACAGGTTTGGACATTGAACATTAATGTTTTCACTTACAAAACACTAATGAATGTATGTTAATTTACCTGTTTTTAAGGTGCTTTTGTTTTATACTTCCAAAGGTTTCATTATTTGACAAATTTGTTAATAAATGCCAAAATGAACTCGGTGTATTCTAAAACTTTTGATCCATATCTTCATCGTTATCTTTGTATCTGTATTCGCTGTCAAAGTTTCAGATTATTTTGTATTGAAAGGGATTTGTAGGGCTGATAAATGTAATAAAAATGTTTCCTTTTTCTGGTTTATGTATTTACACAAAATAATAACCCAAGCATTTAATTTTTTCACTTTTATTTCTGATTTTTTTTAAACATTTCATTGCCACAATTAAACACCAAGCGTACACCATAATCCTATAAACTAACTTAATTTGATTACTGTTTTTTTTTGTCAAAGTCCTTATGTTATCATTCTGATAAGCTATTATATAACTCTTTTCCAACTAACAACCAATATCAATCTATTTTGATCAACAAATTGGCTTCTTCAAATATCATTGCCTTCTTCAAATAACATTGCCAACATGTGGTTGAAAATTATTTACATTTGTTTGTGTTGAAATTGTTTTAATGTGTTCAATTGAAAATGATTAAAACAGACCACTCATCTTTTTAATTCGTTTTTTTTCTATCTTTTCTTAACCATGTAGGTTATTGCATTTAAGTATTTATTTTTCATTTCATTCTTTTTAAAATTTATCCAACTTCATCTTTCTTTCCCTAAAGAACCTTTGTTTTGAAATAATATAAGTTAATTAAAGATATTATAACTCTATTAACATTCCTATTTCAAAATAATTACAATAGGGAGCAATCGACTCCTACCACTCTACTCTTTAAACAAAGAGAACTATTGCCTCCCATTACTGTGCACCAAATATGACTTCCTGACTTGTTGTCATGTCAGTAGAATTGTTTGTTTTTCCCTTTTCTTTGAGGGATTAAAATTTGCTACAGACATTATCTCTTTAAGTAGATAGAAATACATAGTATTGTGTAAAATGGCTCTTTTTTTTACTTTTCCTGTGGTATAATATGCAATTTATATACAAGGAATGTTATGTAATATGACTGTGCATTTGTAAAAATACAAAAAGTGTTTTACAAATATAAAAAAGCCACTTACACAACTTTATAAAAAACAGCAATTTTATCATACTATAGTTCAAAAGAAAATATAAAAGGTTTGGCCTCTGGATAATATCTCCCAGATCCAATTAAAATTCAGAAGTTGATTTTTGTGAAGTGAGGAAAACTGGAGAACCCAGAGTAAAACCCTCATAGTAAAGAGAGAGAACCAACAAAAAACTCTACTCACATTTGACTCCAAGCCCGTGGAACTCAAACCCAGGTTGCATTAGTGAGAGGTGACCACTCTCACTGTACTCCACCCTTGTTTCTCACCTTGTAATACAGTCTTATATTAGCCATGCAAAGAGCTTTTATTTTCATGTAAATGCTGTGTCATGCAATAGAACTCGGTATTTTGGTTGGTTAAGACAAAAGAGAAAGGGTGAGTACCAGCCAGCCCTGATTAGGAGAAATGTACATTAGTGTTTTCAAGGCTTGGAGCTAATCTAGGATCAGAGATTACAAAAATTGTCAAGTTTTAACACTTGTCTTGAATGATGGGCACCTGAAAGACTTGATTCCAACAGTAAATATCCCTATACCATCGTTTTTGCCCAAGAGTAAACATATGAAATTAAAACATGTTCTAATAGGTTGCTGAAACATAGAACAAATGTCCAGTAAAGAATAGACAATTGACATTCAGAATTGAGTGTCTGGAATTTGATGTTTGAAAAGCACAATAATAGTCAAACGTCTGCACTTTGGTAGACAAACTTTCTGTGTTTAGGCAATCTATTAGTCAGAATATGTTTCAATGTAATGTATTTAAACTTAAACAAAATTGATGGTTATCATATTTATAGCTTTTTACAGGAGGTGAGAGCATATTTCTTAAGAATTAGAACTATAAAATTAAATTTAACCCTAGTTAAGTGATACATAAAGTATATTACATGGTGTCATGAAGATGTGATGTTTATCTTCAAGTGATTAAAACAGTATTTCAAGAGTGAATGCAGCAAACATGTCAAATATTGTTTTTAACACAGAAGATAAATTTCATATCTTCAAGCCAGCTTGTAATTTTCTTTTTATTATATAGACACACACACACTTGCAAAGTTTTTATGGTAGTTTTTTTTTTTTGCAAAATAAGCTGTACCAATATCATCACTAGTGAAGATGTGGAAAATATGTCACTCATATCCTGGATTTAGTTTGGTATAAAATTTACAAGTGGCGTATTTCCCATTAAAACACTCATGTCTATGTAATAAATGTAATTACCTTCTGAACATCGTTGCCAAATTATCCATACCTTTTTATTTCTTGTTCTTGTAAAAGTTCCAGTGCATCTAAACTTGATCATGTCTACAATTTCTTTATTTTTTCAAAATCTAAAAACTTAAAAAAAAAATTTTTTTCTGGTGTCTAACTTTGGAACTAAAGCTTTATTTTTGTTATATAACCATTCACTGAAGAAGTTGTTTGCTATTCTATGTACCTATTGACTAAGTGGCAGGGCTGGACAACAAAATATTTGGAAGGAGGTTGTGACGCATGGAACATGCACAGTGAGTTACATACAAATGACCAAGAGCCAAATATTTTCCCATGCAGCCCAACCTAACTCAGTCAATAAGGATTTTATTATGTGACCAAATTTTAGAAAGATTTAGTCTTTAAAATGTTGCATTTTTTGCACTATGTTTTGAGTGGGTCCATTAAGAGTGTTTTTCCTTATGTTGTGTACAGACACATCACATGATTTTTGTCATAGGAAGGAACATGCTGGTCAGTATGGGTCATGATAAAATTGAATATGAATGTGAAATTAGTAAATGGATGGATGCATATGGAATAGATGCTTCATTTGCAAGTCAAAGAATTGTCTATGAACTTTTTAAAGCTGAATATACATAATGCTTCAAGCAAGTAAAATTAATTTCAAAAAAGAATTATTTAAGTTATGCCATGGGAAACTTGGCACATCATGCATAGTTGTAAAAATAATCCTTTTTTCTTTGAATTTTCATATGGAAAAAATTGAAGTTGTATTTATCAATTTATGTTGCAAAAAGAATGTTCATTATAACAACAGTTATAAAATCAATGGACATTGCTTTGCAAGGAATAGCAGCCCAAAAAATTCCTTTCCAATGAAAATCAGTTTACTGCACCCTTAAACCTAGCATAAAAATGGGGTTAAGAAAAAAGAAACTGGTACCAAATTTATAGAAAAGGTGATAGTCATGATAGTCATCATGATGGTTTTCATCTTGTAATGTGTAAATTAGCCATATGGTCTTCCTGGGGTCAAACATTGGAAGAAAAATTATTTTTGGAAAATAGGCTAGTGTTATAGATCTATTATTTTTGTGAATTATTTGTGTGAATTATTTTTGAGAGTATACTTACCAAAAAGATAGCATGAAATTGATAGTTTTGAAATTGTTATATTTGCACATTGCTTATTAAATTCTTTTTATTATTTATATATTTTTAAAAAACAGTACTGAAAATAGCTCAAACTTAAGTAGTTCATTTATCAAAAAATTGAAAAACTTGCTGTTAAACTTCAAAAGTACACCAAGGTTTACAGTCTCCAAATTTAAAGTTACTTGCCTCATCAGAAACTAATGTGATTAAATACTGAATGAAATAAAACATGGAGGCTTGGGGGCTACTCCCATTTTTGGACTATACAAGGATGATTCACTGAACAGGGTGTGGTTTTTGGAGTTTCTTGTCATGAACAGGGTATCCTTTCTCCTAATTTTTGTCATCTTCAGGGTACCTATTTTCAAAATAACGTTGCCACAGTCACAACCATTGTTTCATTTATTGTTTGTTTGCCAAGAAAATGATACTTGAGCTATTATTAGATCTCTTGTTTTGGTGTCTCATTCAAGATATACAATTTTAGCGATTGGCACTACAGATTGAGAGTATAGGGTTTGTCATAAACAGGGATGTACAATCATACCTTTTGTCATAAACAGGGTATGAGAATTTGAGTTTTTCTGCCATAAACAGTGTAACCATTTTAGGATTCCAGTTGAACATCCCACCTAAATCCTGCTGGAGTACCCCCCTGGGCATGGAGGCTAACATGAATATAATCTGTTGTTACATTTTGAGATTAATCCTGCAGTAAAGAACCACTTTATCTGCTGTCATTCTTTGTTCTTTGTAAAAATGGATTAATACTAAACATTTCATCCTGTATGATAATTTGCCAACAATAATTATTTAATAAACTATGAAACAGCTTGCTTTAGTCTATATTTGATAAATAAAATAAAGTCATTTTTTAGGGTGGGGTAGCAGTAAAGACCTTTAAGATAACAAAAATGTGTCCCTCAATTTTAATGAATTGGAATTTAGAAATGTTGACTTAAACAAAGTGAGCAAAATTAGAGAACCTATCAAACTCTACTTACAAAATTAATAATGACAAGTCTGGGAATAAAACCTGGGCCACAGAGGTGAGGAGTGAATGCAAGCAGTACATTATTACTACTAGTGCTTTCCAAATGATGATAACAATTATAATTATAGAGGATTTATGTATAATAGCAATCCTGTCCAAATTGACAGCAAATATAAAAATTATACCTAAATTGACATCTTTCAATCCAAAGTCAATTAATTTTTGATTTGTGTTTTTTATTCTTCACTAGCCATCTGGGAAAGACCCTTATTGTTTTGTAGAATTTCAATCTAATTCTGATGCAGCAAAAGCTTTATATCGAATGGATAAACGAAGTATAATGGGAAAGGTAAGTCCTATTTACAGTACATGTTTTTTTACCATTTTTTGTCATGATATAATTTGAAACCCTGTACGTCAACTATCTAATACACATCTTTGGGTGATTTTTTTCTTTGTGGGTTCTATGAGACTTGCACAAAATACATATTGCAAGGAAAAAAGTAACAAAACAGTACACCAATCCCCAGCTTTGCTTGAACGGCCATCAGACAATGGCTTGTTTTACAATGGAATATAGAATGTCTGACCAACAAACTCAAATTCATAAGATTCTTCAGTACTAAGTTATCAATATTTTTCTTCATGTACCATGAGAATGTATTTATTGTAAGACAGACATTTACAACTTTCAGTAATCAGTTTCTGTTCTATTCTGTATATCAAAAGTACATTTTTGCTTGTTTGATGTAGTAACAATGACTAGGGAGGTGGAACAAAGGAGGTGGAATTGGTGTATAGGTGTGAAGCTAAAAAGTATCCTATAATATAAAGAAATCCAAGTATGCAAACAATAGAATCATGAGCATAAGCTAATTAAGTAAGACCCAAATTTATCAATATTGGTTGCACCATGACAGGACAGCAGTCGTAATTGATGGCAAAACAATAACATCTCTTGTTTGAGGAATTAATTTTTTATGTGAGAATAGGAAAGGACGATTGTCCTTTCAAAAGTATTTTCTTGTTATGAACTTGTCTGACATTGAACTGTAAGATTGAATTTAGGAATAGGAACAAAAAGTTCTGGAATCTCATAGGTGGCTAGCGCCCTCCACTTGGACTATTCTTTTACTATTTCTTCTATTTTTTACTGGGGATATCATGTGATTTGATGACACTCTTAGTAACAGTCACCCATTCCCCTTGAAAAAATTCTCAGTCTGCCCCTGCAAATACTGTATCAACTTTCATAGCAATTTAAGAATACATGTAATCCATCAAGAATTTCATATTCGCATGCTCACTATATAAAAAAGTGGGCATCAAGCGTTGTTTATCCTGCCATATTGGAATTTTAATCAAGTGACACAATTCTCTCTAAGGATATTTAAGAATATAAGATGATAAAAACTTTTTAATGTGACCGCATAAACAACACTTGATGCCCACGTTGATTATGAGCATGCGCATGTGAAATTCTTGATGCACACCTTTATGTTCAGTTGTCACTCTAAAGAAGTCATTGTTATTTAAATTAGGTGTGGGGTATTGTAAATTTGTGCCCAACTTAATCAAACTTAAGAAATATAAACTTTAGATTAACTTTGATGTGTTTCAGCTTTTTGCACAGCTGGTGGTATGGTATAATTTTGTGAAACTTATTTAAAATTCACTCTCTTAACAAAACCCTTCTTTAGAACTGATGCAAAATCTGGTCATACACATAGTTTATTTGTGTTTTTCACATAGATAGTCATCAATGTAACACTTTATTTGTTGGAAACAAAAATATTAAAAACTAGTTTCATTGTTCTGTTATTTTCCTGGTTTAATAACTTAAAAACATTGCTCTCTACCAGGCATTTAATCTATGAGGTGTATATGGGTTCAGCCCCACAGATTTCATACTTTAAACAAATATTTTTATTCCTACCACATGGGTCAGACATGTTGAGACCTGTCCTTGACTAGTTCAAAAAAAACCTTGCTTTGGAAATTTTATTAAAAGCCTAGTAATCAAACTGTACACACACTTTGACATATTTTAAATTTGTTGATTTATTTGTTTTTATATAATTTGTCTAAAAGTTCTTAAAAATTTATCTTTTCTCCCTATAATTGATGCTTATCAAATGTATTTTTTTAGAAATAATCAATTTTACTCTTTAATTCCATCAATTTAAGGAAACTTCAGTAATTTGCTATTGCCTTGGTCAACTTTTTTTATCTACAGTAAATTCATTTAAAGAAAAAAATCAAAAATTCTAAATTTTGAAATTCATAATTTAACAAATCAGTATAAGTTTTTGTTCTGGAAAGTATCATTTTTAAAAAGAAGTTTATCATTTGACAATCTTTCCATGCTTCAAATATTACAGTTTACTTTTCAGTAACAAAAAATGCATAGATTTGCTAAGCTTTTGTTTCTATTTAATTTAACAAAAAAAAATATGGTAACCAAAATTTTTGTGATAGGCTGTAATTATTTTCTTTGTTTCTTTTTTTCCTTGTAACCATTGTATATGGTAAAAGACAGGTGAAATAAATGATCCAGTTTTTACATTATATAGGCTACTTGGTGCAAAGAATACCTGCTTTATGTTTGTATTTTGGCCTATGAATACCCTATTGTCCTCTATGACATGGTTATGCAAATAAGGGACTCAGTTTATCAAAGAAATACACACACAGTTTATTCTTATTTTGAAGGATGCTATGCTTCAATAGTAAGCACTAAAAACAACTGGAAAATTCTTAGCATTTATTTGGAAGTTCCACATATTTTTTAATTCTTCATGTTACAGGAATAATTATGTATTTAAGATTTATAACCAAACTACCAAATCACTAAGAAATTCTTGCATGCTGTGATCAGTTTTTTTTTTATGCTGGTTTTACATTCTTGATTAAAGCTATTTTTAGCTAAAAAGAATTAAACTAAATTAGGCTTTTCTGGCCATTCAGGTCACTGTGTGACCTCATCCAAACTTCAAACCCCAAAATAGATCTAAACTTTGATAAGAAAAAAATTGAACTATGATTAAATTAAAGGTTTCAAAGTCACTGGTAGTTTTACTTGTTTTAATGATATGATTAAATTGTCTGTTGTGTGGTATTGTTTCAAATTTGCAATGGTATTTAATTGTAGAAGTGTAGAAATTTACCACTTGATGCATATATATGTAAGCATCCAGGTGCTACAGAACTATATGATATACTCTGATATGCTAAAAGACACAGTATCTATAAAGATGTCATGTGTGTAGAGTTTTTTGTTTGTTTATAATATAAATTATTCTTGGGTTAATCAATGGAGTGAGGTTAATTACTTGTAGAAATGAAAAAAATCTGTTTCCATTTTTACATAGCTTCCATAAATCATGTCCAAGAATTATTTTACATCTCTGAATAAGTAGATATAATACTAATCTCGCACCTCCCTTTATTAATAGACAGGTGTGATTCACATAACAGGTGAAGCAGTGATACACACATACCTATATAGGTTTTATCAACACATAATATTCAAGCTCCTTTTATTCTCTCAAAGGTTCTTAGAAATTCAAAAACTGTAAATTTCCTGAGTTTCCTTAACTCCTCAGGGGGTATTGCATTAGTTTTTTTTCCATGAAACGATAATCTAAAGGGTTTATTTCTGTGAACTTGGAAATTCTCTTTAATGTATAATCCTCTGAATTTCTTCAAGGGTTTGCAGCTATACTATGTGTTGAATACCATACTGTGCACTAACAGACCTGTGAATTTGGTAAATCATTTTGGACAGGTTGACAAGACTCTGTTTGTTTCGGTTAACCAATCAGAGAGTCTGTAGCCCAGGGGTTTGTGTGTTTGCCCATTAAAGTTGCATGACATCAGACAATGGCATTCATGATGATGAACAAGTTTGATCTGAGAAGTGAACCAGAATAAGTCTAATATGACAAATAATAATCAGTAGACCACTGCTTCCCTTGAGTGATGATCTCTGTTCTGTAGGCCCTCTTAAACTGAGTTTTAAATGGTAATTTTTATTTCTGTGGGTAGTTAAGGAAAGAAAGAACAAAGTGATAATTTAGCTACTTGTCTACCTGCTGGGATACTGGAAACAACCAGACATCTGGCTCTCATGTTGAACTAGAAGGGTTACAAAATACATAATAAATGACTTTCATCATTCTTCCTTTCACTCTATCTAGAATATAAGGGTAAATTGGGCTACCAACAGCCAAGGCATGAAAAGAGGAGATACAAATAGTGAGTATTTTTTCCAGACAAATTATCTTTTATTTTGTGTAGATTATTAAGACAAAATGTCAGGTAGTTTCAAGTTATTGTTGTATTGTGCTCTTGTGACTCTGTTTGATTGCTTGCCCTACTAGCTTTGATAATCCTGATTCATTTGAAAACTGGGAACTCCCACCAGTTTGTAGTCCATAAGTGGTAGTAGCTCTTACATGTGCATATTTGTGTTGCTTTCCTGATCAATTTTAGCTTTGATTTAACCTCTATATTTTTTAAGCTGTCAATTAATTCAGTTACAGCATTGATTCACAGTCCAGAACAGTTCTTTCATAGATTGCATGTCATATTAACTGGTTCCCAAGTCAAATTATCACAGACTAGACAACTAACATTATGAATATTAAATATCTGACTGGGTTTGGTGGAAAAACTCAACAAACATCTTTCCTTGTTTTAATCCCATAGAACTAATCGTATGAGACTTCATTCCTGAACAGGTCTTATTTGAAAAGTCCAACCCTTTCACTTGTTCTGCTTTGTTACAAGAAACATTCTTGTAAACAACCTTTGACACACTCATATGAGAAGCTCCAATGTCCTTGAACTGTGAAGTTTTGTCAAATAAAATAATATGGATCCAGAAAATCTAAACTAAAAATGATTATGGCAAGGAGAAATTTGTTCCTGAGAAATGTCTTTGTGTTTATGAAACTTTTAAAAATCCATATACTTAAGGATTTAAACATGGAAGTGGTTTATTATCTTGTTTCTTTTTAAGGATCTCTTGATTTTTTCTGATACTCAAAAACCAATTTAGAGTTTCCATGATTAGATGGGTTTGATTAAATATAAGAGTTTGATTACCATTATAATTGAATGATTCTAAATACCAAGGCTTCTATTACTTTTTTCAAGTATCAGAAGCATTTTCAGTGCTAATGGACTAAATGACAGAAAAAAGGTTTTATAAGAATTGAAAAAAGATCTGATCAAACAGATAAAAAAAGATATAAGTACATGTAGAATTTATAAATCACAAGCCCCTTAGAAAACTAATGATCTGCCTCTTGATTACAATTTTATATAGAGCTGAATATTGTCAAAAAGATACATCTTGGAAAACCAGCCTCTGGCTAAATTTTAACTTAAGTACAATATCTCAAGAGTCATCTTGTGTCAATTGACTCTCAATTGCTGGATAAGTGTCTCAGGAGACCTTGATATCCAAAAACATAATCAATGAAAAAGATTTTTTTCTTCTAACTTCAGACGGAAAAAAACCTAGATCATAATCTCTGACAAAAGGTTTTTTCCTAAAATAAAAAGTGGTCAGAATTGATATGGTGAATATTAATCATGATAATCAAATAATTTCTCAAGATTTTTCTCTTAGCCTCTCCACCATTTTCTTTTTTTTCATAGAATTTCATGACATTCATTTTATTCCTAATTTTCAAAGATCTTCTTTGAGAAAAAACCTCAAAGGCAAACAATCCCAGCTGAGCACAGATTGAGTGTTTTTTAATGCTTGATGATCATCTTAACAATATCCCATGGTGTTTACTGATGTGTGTGGTTTAAACATTTAATCAGTTGACAATTCAATATTGGTTGTAAAATATTTACAGATTTTAAAATTTCCATATTTCCTTTGCAAAAAAAAAAATGAAAAAATTATATTGACCTTGCTAAAGCATATTATAATTATTTAAGACAATTTAAGATAGAATTATTTAATTTTTCTGAACAAAATTTCACTTTCATTTAAACCAGAGCATCTGATAGTGTGAGGGTGTGTTTTTGCATTATTGCAAAAAACTCCCAGAATAAATCACCACGTTTATGAAATATTTCTTCTGAACTAAAATTAACTTCCAAATTTATCATTTTAGGTAGATTTCATTGCTTTTATGGCA
>JANTNT010138862.1:0-10564 GCA_024752375.1 Entacmaea quadricolor
TACGTTTTAAGATTCTTTTGTTTGTATTCAAGGCAATTCATGGTATAGCCCCTTCTTATATCCAGGAGTTGATATCGGTAAAAGCTCATAGGTCGTATAAGTTGCGCTCATCATCTTCAGGCATCTTACTTGCATTTCCATCTCGTAAGACTAAGGCAACTTTAGGAGATAGGTCGTTTACTATAGCGGCGCCAACACTTTGGAATAGACTTCCATGTGAACTTCGTGATCTTAAGGACTTAAATTCTTTTAAGCGGAAACTTAAGACTCATCTTTTTATTGAAGCATATGCTTGACATTATTGTAATTTATGATTGTATTTTTTTAGGCTTTTTTATAGAGAATTTTTATTCATGAAAAGATTTTATTATATTGTTATGCGCGCATGATCATGTGTATGGAACGCGCGCATTATAAGTGATTAAATTATTATTATTATTAATCTGAAAAGATATGTGAAAGTACCTGTAAGATTTGACTGCTGCTGATATAGTTTAATTAAAATGGCTCATATTTAGCTTGCAAAGAAGGCTCTTCTTCCTAAATCAAATAATAGCTTTTCAGGTAATATTGTTTCATTTGAGCAGGATCATAAAATATCCATATATAAATGATTGCAACCTTGCAACTCGAAGCGAATTAGTTAACATTTAATTGTAGTTTACATTATTATTAACATGTGATATAACTGATATCATGATATGCTATTATAGACGGACTACTTACCGTTGAATTCACCTTCTCCATTAAGGGATGCCTTTTCGAGGTCATATTGGTTCTGAGTGTTTATTGCGAAATTATGGATCTTGCCATCTACTTTCGATAACCGAAAATAGCTTAAGGTCAAATTGACCAAGGCAGTATTTACTGGCTTGGTCCTTGACCCTAAAAAGTTGAATACTTGTTCAGTTCGACAAAATTGTCTTTATCTTTATCTTGAATCATAATTCTTGATTTATATCTTTCTATGGGGTTGGCGTCGTTCAATCGAAAGAAACTAAGCAAAGCTTTGACGACGCTCATTCTAACATTCAAAGCTCAACACGGCACCGTAGAATGGTACATGTGGCCAGTAATATATAACAGAACTAGATAGGTCCTGCCAATCAATATATCAAAGTGACACACGGAGCCCAAAAGCAAATGAGTGCTGTTTGTTGTCTGGTTTGAGGTCCTTGTGAGCATGTTTGAGCGGATTTCATACGACGCTGATACGAGTTTTTAAAAGTTTTATCGATACATCAGATACATTTAGATAAGAAAGAAAATAATTCAGTTGTCTGTATTTCAGTTGCCAGTTGTCAGTAGAAATTAGCTTTGGTCAGTTGTCAGTGGCATTTTTGGCCATTTCAGTTGTCAGTTAACCTCATTACTATTAATACATTGTCAATTTTGTTATCACAAATACTTCAAGACTTCAAAGACTTCATTTGATCCATTCCATTTGATCATTTGACCATTGAAATGCTACAGTTTACCAAGATCGAATGTTAAAATACAGCGATACATGCATGCGGAAGTAGTTAAAGTAGAAGAACAATAGCTTTAATCGTGGTAAAAAATAATAGTTATTACAAAAACATTTTTCAAAAAAGATTTCATATTTAGCAAAATTATTTTCAATTTCAAGGTTTTCCATTCTATTGCCAAATCCGCAATGAACTAAAATGCAGCAAGGTGTGAGCAAAACAATATCAAATGCATACTGGTAAGCAAAGAATAAATGAGTGGTGGGGGGGAAAGGGGGGAGTCGAAATGTGACAAATTCTGCAATATATGCTTACAAGAGAAGAAAATGTAAGAACGATTTGTCCAAAATTATAGAAAATTTGTAGCAATTTCCAAATAGGCTGAATTTGCAATCGGGAAACAAAACATCAAGATTTCAACCTTCGTCGTTTGCTATCAAGACCAGGATGCTTTTCTAACTTTCTTTTGTTGCATAATTATTACCAATTGTTTTTCTATTTCCATAAGGGAAAAAAATATGAATAACAAAGAAAACATGCAAAGCATCCTGGATCATGCAAAAGGCATGTTTACTTAGTTATTTGCTTGCTTACTTGCTTACTTGCTTGATAGCTTTTTGCTTACATAATTCTTTCTTTCTTTTGAATTTTTTTTCACGAAATTAAACCGCTTTTGCATGGAATACCTGCGAGAGGCTAAGCAATGAAAGTAGTTACAGTTGATTGGTGATGGTGATGATGATGGTGATGATGATGGTGATGATGATGATGATGATGACGACGACGATAAACTTCGTAGTAACAGTAAATACCATACAGCAATATTAACAAAATAAAACATACAACTGTTTTAAAACCAGAATGTCCGCAAAGGTCCCATTTTCGACATAACTTATCAAATTGTCGTCCAGCGATCTTGATTAGTCCAGCAAAACAATATAAAAAATAAATAAGAACGCAAATTATTATCTAAACAATCATATACTTCTGCAGATATGCCTATGTGGATCTTTTGTTGTATAAATGCAGTTATAATTCAAATACAAACAGCAAGGAGGTGAAATCGTTTGAAATCAAACGATTGAAGGAATTCCCTAATAATATTTGAGTGCGAATCATAAAATCGTGTCGCAAAAAAGTAAAACAGTAGAAGAACGTTATTGTGTTAAGCTTCACACAGTAGTCTCATGAGACCGATGAAAGTCAGTAAACTGAGAAAGGAACATTATTTATACCCCGTTTAACCAAACGCAGGACACGTCATTAACATTACAAGGGATCTGACGTCCAATATACACTAGATTGCTAAATAGTGTCAGCCCTTCATTCATGCTCAAATAAGCTCAACTGTTCAATTCTTAATCAATCAGCGAAAGATTGTGACATTTTTGAAAATTTAATTTTTGAAGTAACTGATTTTCTCTATAAATTCCAGGATTTAAAGTAGCTAATAGGATTTAAAGTCTAGATTTTATCTAGATTTTAGTTGGTTTTCACAACTGATCAGCGTAGGCGAAAAAGGATGACTTTATTTTGATAAGAAGTTTGGGAATTTCCAGTAAGTTGAACACATCACCAGAAATAATGTCCACCCCTCAAAATACTTCTCGTACCAGTCTCCCTAAAAATCACCGGCCATCAATTTCAGTCTAGTAAAAATGTATGAAGAACTTATTTTCCTTTCGAATTATTAATTCCACAGCAGGTTGGTTGAAATGTTGAACCTCAGACAATCTTAAGTGCATGATCTAACGTCACATATAAACTTATATCTGCTAGATTTGTAAAAATCACCTTTTTTTGAAGTCAAGTTCTCGATGAGTTTCTCTACAAACAATGGGTTGGCTAGGTGTTATTTTGTTGTCAAATCCATGTGAATCAGGGAACTTTTTGTATAGAAAAAATATACAAATCAAAAAATTGATCCTCGGGTAATGGCCTTCGATAGTTGATTGTTCGATTGACACTCCGTTTACTTTCCCAGGTTGTAAAATGATATTACTTTTTTGAGTCGATAAAACGATCTCGAATCGTTTTCTACAAAGCCTTTGATCGTCTGCCAAGCACCCAACTTTCGGGTGATAATATTTTGCAAAATATGAAGCAAAATTCAGCAAAAAACCCATCATTTTGAAGCTTATAAACATTAGATTCCGAATACTGAAGGCTTGGTGGCCAGTTCTTACTCATTTCCAACACAGGAAGCCATAATGCACCAGTATTTGGTTAATTAATATTCCTTTGTACTACCACAGGAAGCCCAAGCTCGGCTTTTGTGTTGTTATTTACAATAAATTCATGTGGCTGATAATCTTTTCTTTTGAATTCGATTTTTTAAAATAAAGTCCCTTTTTTGATTGAATTGTTTTCTGTCTTTCCTGTCACTCGGGAGAGGCGCCAAAACTCCATCCAAGTCACATTTACTGTAAATAACCACACAAAAACCAAGCCTGGGCTCCCTGTGGTGAGGGGGTTACTATTTCTGGCGATGACACTTCCTAAATCTTCTTAACTTCTTCGTGCATTTATACTTTTTTTAAAGAGCAGAAAGCTGAAAAATGTACAATTCACATAAAAGCAAAATGCTAAAAAATGGTACACCTTTTTCAGTATAATTCACGTGAGTCTGTCTCAAATTAGTCAACATAACACAGGAAATCTACGAGCTAATCATTTGCACTGTTCTTGCATGTTTCACGGCACTGCGAAATGAAGGTTCTAGAGAGCAATCTTTTTTTCCCTCCCAAAAAAAATCAGTATATTGTTATAAATGGGTTGGTTGCTTCCTTTCGTAGGGTTGGACGCTCTTAGATAAAGCTGGTACCGTTCGAGTGTACTTTATTCTACTCCAAACACAAGTGTGTTTTCAAGTACGTCTTTAAGTGCGTATTTTACGTTTACGTTTATTTATGGCTAACCGATCTCTTACAACAAAAGAATTACTAATGTTGTCAATCATTCAGTTTACATTACAAATTAAGAGCGGCAGTCTGTAAATATCGACAGGGGGTGTGCAAAATAAAAAAAAAAATTGAAATTTCTCAAAGTTTGTCAAAATAAAGATTTATATGAGTTATTTACGAGAAAAATAATTTTAGTTAAAAAAAAATGTTTTTTGCCGTTCGGCGAGCTTTTTTAATTTTGGGGTTCTTGATGGGTTTCAGAGCACCTGAAATAGCCCGTCAATAAAGGCTCGCTAAAAAAATAAATACGATTATTTTTCAAGAATAAAATAATTGCTTAAAGTTACAAGATACTAGTCCACATTTTGAAAGGATATTTTTTAATTATAAATAAAATGCCAATATTCTAGCGATTTTTACTTTTTAAGCGTTTTTTAACATTTTTAAATAATGAAAAAACGACATAATTCATGAGGTAAAAGAAAGCAAATTGCTACATGGCCTTGCATTATGAAACAATAATCACGTAAAAGAGCAACGCTTTTGCTACAAATATCTGCAATAATATTTTTGGGCTACTCAAATCTAGGGAATTGAGAATCCCAAACGCGTGGGATGGTCACGCCAATTTTCACATTCCTCGACAACAGAAAATTAGAATGCATATTTTTAGAAAAAAATATTTTACCCACTATTCATGATCAGTACAGATTAAAAATCATATCAAATGAAAACCAGCTTCTTTAAACACTTTTTCTGTAAATTTAAAAGAATTTGATAAAAAAAAAAAAAAAAAAAAAAAAAAATTAAGGGAGTCTTTAGAGATCGTGGTGAATACGGCTTACACGACTAAAATTATGCAAATTCAACGTCTCTTTATAATTTTGTAACTTTTTCTTAAACTTGACCGATTTTCATGATTTGATTTTTTTCATGACTGCCGTTCTTAAAATATGATTGGTTGAGAGTTTTCGTCAACGTGGTAAGAACCCTAATTAACAAGCTCTGTCTTAACTTAATGACCAGAATAAACGTATATAACTAATACTTAAAATAGTACTTTACTAAACCTAACTTATGTCGTTTGACAGAATGTAATATGAACTATAATTTGATATATAAACATTTAGAAATAAACCATGAATAACCTAATAACTACCTAAAAAGATACACCAAAGTTAAACAGTACCGATTTTGCAATATGCATGACTAGGCGGAACCAAAGCCCAAAGTCAGCTATTGAACTTATGCAACTTGCCTAAGGCGATACAATAAAGTTAGCCTGATAATCAAGCCTGTAAAACACGACTAAAACAAAGCCTTAAGAATTGATACTAATAAATTCTTGAGCGATCAACACCGTTGCTAATGAACATCTTATTTCAAGAAAACTGAAATTAAATTAAATTAAATTGTGTTTATCGTCTGTTCATTTCCAGGTAACGTGGATCTAATTACTAACCAGATGTTAGGTTCTCGTGTATCTCTTAATTTGTTCAATTGTGCATCATAACCATATATACATCGCCCAATTTAGCTCCTTAATCACTATTTGTTTGCCAAATTGCGGAATTTATTAGAATTAGGTCAATAATAGTCACGTTTTGCACACATCCAGTCCAAAAAGTTTAGATTCGGAGACGTTTTTGGGTGTATTAATATATCATTCTGTAATATACATACATAAAAATAGATTAGAGGTGTTGTGGATTCAGTGTAGAAAAGCAAATAAGATACCGTCGAAAACTCAAAACTCTTTACTCTAAAAACGCCATTGCACCAGTTTTCAATTACATGTGCTTTTTTATCTATGGGGGTTTCGTGCCCCTGATGACGTCACACTAAGTATATAACAAGAGGTACATACTGACTTAAGTATACGAAACCCCTTGATGTATGCACTTCATCAGAATTTATCAATGCTATGTATTTTCAATAAAGTAATTATAGTTAGATCCTTTTTACTACCAAGTCAACCATGGCCAGATTAACTCAATTGGTAACGCACCGAGGTCGTTAGGTCGGGGGAGATCGGGGCTCAAATCGAAAGTTCCGGCCTAACCAACACTCAGGGTCTTGAAATAACTGAGGAGAATGTGCAACCTTTATAATAATATCTACAATAGACCTTCAAGTAAACATTTTGTCCATCTCTCACTTAACCTGTAAATGGGGGAAATTAAAGAACCTGCTGAATTATTATTTGAATATTACTGGGGATTGTCTCCTGGTTCAACAACCTATACTAAAGGCGCTGTTACATTAGGCAATTTCCCTAGCAACTTGTCTTGCAATTTTGTGCTGCGAGATGAAAATATCGCGTTGCAGTTTCAAGAACGCATACACTGTGCAATGGCGTTGAGAGCTGCTGCAACCCGTTGAGAAAAGTAGAATTGAGTTCAACTTCGTGCAACGCTAAGTGCAACGAAAACAATTTTGAGACAACCACTGTTACACTGTGAAATTCTTCAGCAACCTCTCTTCCAACACCTGGAAAAATTGCACAGTGTAACAGGGCCTTAACTTATACGCAAAATGTACTAATGTACTAATCATTTCTCATAATTGTAACCTGCAATTTGTAGTCTATAAAAGTCCTCCAAACATTGTACATAAAATTGGTCTGAAAACCCCGGTTGGGAGCGCCATTTAAATGTATGTATGTAAGGAAAGCACTTGTTTGTTCTTGCGAGATGGCGGCATGGACAAATACGTTTGGTAACATCCAAAACAATTATGGGAAGTAGAAGTAGAGTGCTTGCAGATTTCGAGATATGTAAATTTCTTAAAAAAAGAGTGCCATTTTTCAGCATTTTGCACTCATGTCAATTCCTGAAAAGAGTGTACCCTTTTTCAACTTTCTGCGTTTTAAAAGGATTGGGTAGAAAGGCAAGAAAAGGTTAAAAAAATCTTGGAAATGTTTTACTGGAAAATTACTGAAAATTCCCACACTTTTTATCAAAATAAAGTCACCTTTTTTTACGTATGCTAGTCAGTTGTGAAAACCAACTAAAATGTAGGGAAAATCTCGACTTTAAACCCAAATGGATAATTTAAATCCTGAAATTTCAGAGAAAATCAGATACTTGAAATTTAATTAAAAAAAAAAAAAAAAAAAAAAAAAAAAACAGAATCTGTTTTTCTGTCTGACTGACTGACCGTCTTTCTGACTGTCTGTCTGTTTTTAAGTTCGTGATTAGTAACATATATTTGTACAAAAAATAGTTTGGACTACTTTCCGTACGAGAAACGTTTAAACTCAGAGCTCGGGTTCTTCAGTTTTCATAGGAGAATAATAATAATAATAACAACAACAACAACTATAACCACGGTTTCAATTATATTAAGGCTTGGGATTTTGCAAATATTAGCAAGCATTTGTTGTGTATTGTTTTTTTTTTTTTTTTTTTTTTGTTTTTGTTTTTTTGAAAAATTCTCTTACTTCAAAAGTTATCAAATTGAAGCTTTTATGGGAGATGTTGGTCGTGAACTGTAACAAAATGATTTGAACAAATTCGCTTTTTTTATGGTCACGTGACCGTTTAGTAAGCAAAAATGGTTTTCCGAAATTAGGGAGTACGAGGTGTTTTTAAATCGAAAAGAATTGCATATCATTTTAAAGGTATTTAGATCCGAGCCCTTTTTTAGCAAATATCCCCTTATGAGAACTACTTTTTCAAACGGAAAAAAGTCTTGAAACGACCTTGGAAAATTAAGGAAACATAAAATGATAGATATCGATAAATTTTTGCTATCAATACATAGTTTTATCAGGTCACGTGACCATTCAACCAAGGTCAACACTGATCGAAAAAAAAAAAAAAAAAAAAAAAAACCCAGTAATAAGAACCCTACGATTAAATAAAACCAAACCTAAAATTAAGGATTAATCCAAGCCTTAATATGCTTGAGGTGTTTTTCAAGAGATTTCAAGCACTATTTGCAAAATTCTAAACGGGTTGACTTACATTTTAATTACTTTTCTCATGGATTTAAACATAAAAACCTTGAGCTCTCGAAACAAATTTCCAGTAAGTTCACTGAAAACAAATAAATGAAAAATACTTTACAAATATAATAATTATAATACAATAACTTTATTCTAGGAGGAAAAACGCAATTCTCAAACTCATGAATAATTAATGACCTTTTAAGCCAACCAGGATGCCTAATTTGGTCGCATGACTGAACTTGGAAACCCAGTGCAACACACGGTTTTCTTTCATTCCTCGTAGGAAAACATTTTCATCACATGTGATGGATTTTTCTTAACCGGTTACAGTTTTCTAATTTACTAGACTGATTTTACTAAACTTGAAGTGTTTTATGCTCAACTTTAGACCATCTTTCCTTTGTTTTTGTTCATTCTAAAATTAAAATTATTTCCTTATGTAAGATATTTTCTAAATTTAGATCATGTGCATGATGAAAAGCATAAAGTAGAAAAAAAAGCAAGTCCGAAAATGTTGAGTATCATCACAGGAACCAGTATGGATTCATGCAGGACAACCTTGGAAAGGATTACAATATTTTGGCTTTATTCAAAGTCATAATCACACTATATAAATAACTGTCAAACTGTAATTTTTATTAGACATGATTATTACTTTGAATAAAATTAAAATCTGTTGGTGTTGTCTCTGATTAATGATCAATCTTTCTAAAATGATTGGCATATAGGCTTTGACGAGAAACAAATATATATATATATATAACAAGTATATCAAATTCAAAGAAGAAATTATGGTATGGCATAGCTGATAATTTTTCCAGATAGCCCTGATGGTAAACTACAAGAAAAGATATCAGCTCGGCCATCCCATAATTTCTGCTATGTTTTTGATATACTTGTTTTATTTGCTAAAGGGTCAAAGTTTTTGCATATTGCTGTATATTTATATATATAACAATTGTAAAAAAAATAGTGCTAGTTGAAATATAGTGCTCTATACGTATACACGTAGAGCTAATATATATATATATATTTACAGATAAAAATATGCAAAAAACTACTTTTACCCTTTGTTCATTGATAAAGTTAGGTCTAGCATGTCTAATTTATATTCAGAGTAAACTATGGTGAATTTTATGGTCTTATGTAAAGTATTAAGGAATTCTGTAAATTCAAAAGGTTTGTCTTTTCCAGCTGTCCATAAATCAAAAATATCGTCCCTATAACGCCACCATAAATTAGGTTTGATAGTAGGATGCGACTTGGCCAAAACATCAATGCCCATAGCAAGATCAGCATAACTACACGCGTTCTTGGGTCCCATGGCCGTTTCATGGTATTGAAGATAATGTTTACCTAAAAAGCTAGAATTGTTGTGTTTCAAGCAAATATCGACTGCTTCAACAATACATTCTGTAGATGGAAACTTACGCTGTCTGTTGTTAAGGGCTTTTGTGATGGATGATATGCCAAGTTCATTATCGATGTTTGGAAACATAGAAATTACATCCCAAGAAACAAATAGCGTCCCCTCAGGGAAAGGGCCTAAGTTGTTATTAATATCACTAATCTTGTTCAAAAGATCGGTGGTATTTAAAACAAACGATGGAAGTTTGGTAGCTAATGTTTCAAATAGAATTCGGTAAATGCCGATAAATTTTCAATAGCCGTACCGCAACATGACGTAATTAGTCCCAAAGGCTTTACCTGGCTTAGCCGAGTCATTATTGACCCAATTAGCATTTTTTCCCGTTATTAGACCTTTTGATAACCATTTATTACACCAATCTTTAATTATTTGTACGTGATCAATGCAAGGATCATTAGCTAAAATTCTAAAATGCAATGGGTTCTTAAGCTGATTAAAGCATTTTATTTTAGAAGAATAATCTTCATTGGAAATGATGACAAATTTTAAACCTTTATCTTGAATAGAAATATGTATATCTGAATTGCATTTAAGATTTCTAAGCGTGGACCTCTCTGTCTTACTAACATTGTCACGTAATTTATGAACAAGATTAGGATCAAAAAGTTAATTTGGTTTTAATGGACTTAAGAAAAGATTCTAAGTGAGGATTCTTAGAAGGAGGGGCCTATCCCAACCGGCTATAGATTTGATCGTCGGAAAGTCGATTACATCATTCGTACTATTTTTATATCCTATTGTTATTCATTTTTTATCTTTTGTTCCTGTATACTATATATACTTAGGTTTTAGTTAGTTTTTAATTCCAGAT
>JANTNT010138973.1:0-10562 GCA_024752375.1 Entacmaea quadricolor
TATTATTAGTCCCTAAGAAATCTGCTTCATAGCCACTAAGTCACACTTCTCTCTAGCAGCCCCATCTAATCCCAAGGACCTCAGGTATCCAGGTATCCCAGTCTACCCTGCTGGCAGGGTCTTGTTTTTTTTTTTTTCTCCTGTCACAAAATCCAAAAGTTGCGCAAAAGTCTATGACATCATCACCACAGGGTTCCCAAGAAGTATGATAGCGTTACGTGAATGGTTGAAAGTTTGAAACCATGGCAACATGCTACAACGCACGTCTTTACTATTGACGGCTGTCAATCGATGTCAATGCCAATTAAACTGCATTTGTGACTTGTCATTGGAATATTTTAGAAAATTCGGCGGTATAAATGCGTTCGGCCTTAACTTTCGAATGTCTTTACAAAGCGATATTCTACTTCGGACACATCAAGACCAATTAGGCTAGGGACAGAGCACTGGCAAACTGTTAGAAAATACCAATATACGTAAAAAATGACCGTTAAATAACTTCATTTTATTCAGTTTTCGTATTTCGCCGCCTTTAGATCGTTTATATCCTACCTTTGAGACTTTGACAAAAGGAATTAAACCTAAGGAAATCAAATCAAAGAATCGTCAACTAAATAAATTACAAGTCTGAATTAAGATTTAGCATGGATGGATAGTCTTACCGTCGAAAATAAAGAATTAACACGGAATTTGTCTGTTAAATAAGGAAAATAATTATCCGATAAGCATCTATTCTTACGAAGAATACATGTCAGAAAGAAGGATAAGCTTAGAGACAAAAAAATTCACAAGTAACACAAATATTATATCATTTAATGCCTTAAATTTCATTAATACCTTGAGAAAAATTACGCCGAGGCGATTATTTAAGGCGGCAAAATACGAGAAACAAAAGCATCCAACTTGTCGCGCAACATTGTTGCGGAGCAAGTTTGAAAACGATCTTTCTCGTTTTACACCTAAATTATCCAACTTGTCACGCAACAAAAACATTTGTTGCAAGTTGGGAAAATCACGGTGTATTCTGCACGTTGATTGGAATTTAACCCGAAATACGTCATCTCTACAAGCCAATCAAACGTAACTTTTAGTAATATGTTACATGACAAGTTGTACGTGTGATGAAAAACGAGCAACAAATAGTAAATTTGTTGCGGAAAGTTGATTCGCGATCTACTTTGCGCAACAAGTTTGTCCCAACTTGCAACAAATGTTTTTGTTGCGTGACAAGTTGGATAATTGGGGGTTTTAAACGAGAAACATCGTTTTTAAACAACGTTTCGCGACAAGTTGGTTATTTATTTATTTATTTGTTTATTTATTTATTTATTTATTTGTGTGTTTGTTTGTTTGTGTATTTGTTTGTTTGTTTGTTTATTTATTTATTTATTTATTTATTTATTTATTTATTTATTTTATTTTTCGTATTTCGCCGCCTTTAGATCGTTTACATCCTACCTTTGAGACTTTGTTAAAAGGAATTAAACCTAAGGACATCAAATCAAAGAATCGTCAACTAAATAAATTACAAGTCTGAATCAAGATTTAGCATGGATGGATAGTCTTACCGTCGAAAATAAAGAATTAAAAAGGCTTTCAACAAGTAACGAAAAGACTAAGCCGACATTGCATCATTCCACGTGGTGAGAGCCACCACAGGCAACCCACAACTGGGCTAAATAGTACACACAGGTAGCCTGCATCGATTACTTACTATATTTTTTGGATTCAGATAAAATGTAGCAGCAAAGTAAATTAAAAATTAAATGGAATTTCTATAGCAAACTGAAATACACCGAATTTCTTCCTATGATTCATGTAAAGAAAAAGACAAGTGTTTTAAAAAAACCTTTAACCAGTTCTTTTCTTCATCTTTCTCTTTTAATGTAGCAAAATCCTTGTGTTTTGCAATATCCTATAGGAAGCCCGACAACACTCACTAAATTTTGACATGTTTCCTTACAGCACAAAATGCATTCAGTCCACATGTCTACACGAACATGGGCACGAGTAAACGCTTGCAAAGCGTCTAGTTAAAATTGAAAACTCGATCTAGACCTTGCCTTATATTGCTTTATATTAGAAAGGCCGTCTTCCAGTTTTTTATCTTGTATTTACTGCGAGACTTTCGACTGTAGAGATTCCCTGTAAAAATTCTACCGAATACGGAAAAATTAATAGTACATAAACTCGGTAGTTTCGAAGCCTTGTATCTTATTTTGCATTTTTAATCGAACAGATTATCACTTTCAGATCAGTTGTGCAAATCGTATCACTTAAAAATAATATTTAATTGTCCACGTTCCAAAAATTTAGAACAGCGGTAAAGAGCATGCATAGAGTGTCTTGTGTCACGTGATACCCATAACAAGACTTTGATTGACATTGACAACAAATAACATTCCCTGGAAACCCTATGGCAGATGGCCGCATGGGACTATTGGGTAATATCATAAAGAATCATGGTTACTATTGCGCAACTTTGGAAATTTGTCACACAGAAGAAACGTTACGTAACGGTATATACGTCATGTTAAAAGTACATCAATACAACTTCTTGTATGAAGACCTTAGCTTTCCTCTTGGACATGAAGTACATACCTGAAATCAAAGAATTTTCGACTAGTTTGCCACAGGCAACCCAGTAAAAATGTCATTTAAGAGCATTTACACGATGAGTCATTTGGCTCCTTAGGACGTCTTTTCTGTAGAGAGAACATAATAAATGCTCAGCTGTTTAAGGCCTAAATTTTATGCAAATTAAGAAGTGGCAATTTTCTTTCATAAAGCATTGAGTTTTAAAAATATCAGAAATGATTCCTTGAGGGATGACGTAGATTCAACTTGTGAATAGCTTGATATCAATTGCTTGTCAATTTATTGATTACGTGATAAAGGCAGGCAAAACAGTTTATTGAAAATGAGGTATGCAAAAACGTAACCTATCGAGATGAATTTGACAGTGTTTTAGACGTTTGGCTTGGGTACGTTGATAGCGTTTTTTAATCGTGTTCATCGCTGTACGGAAAAATATATCAGGGAAAAACATATTTTTATATTAGGTCATATGACCTTTTTTCTATAGTTACTCTCATTATGAAGTTTTTGTGGCCTTAAAAGGCATATTCTGAAAGAACTGAAGAAACGAAATAAAATAACATAGAAATTGTTTAAATCAAAGAACTTTTTGTGTACCCCAATTTTATGTTTGAAGTTCGTTTGAAGTTTGACGTGTCTGCTTGATTTTTTTAAAAGAAAAACAACAGGGTTCCGAGAAGGGCCGATTTTTCATCAATTCTGTTATAAAGGATTCAGCGAATTTCCTGTTCCATCAGTGTTAATCTCCTCAAAGTATGTATTAAAATTATCATTACTTGTTTAAACTGGTTAAAAATAGTCTTAAATTACAACTTATACTATCTGAAGGCAGATTATGGGTACATTGTACGTAGGAAAGCCCTTCTAAGAATCACTTGATTTATATAACCGGTACTATAACTGTAATGAAAATATATAGATTTTTTTGTGGTCTAGAAAGAAGGAAGAAAAGTTTAAAAGTTTATTTCAGGGTACAACTTTTCCCTACAACTATCGCATGTAGTCTGCTGACACCATGACTTACGATTCTCGTAAGGTTTTAAAATGCTTCAACTTTTTTGATTGTCGTACACAACAGTCGTAAGGAGCTTTTAAGGTGTTGTAAGTATGGCGTTAGCAGACTGAACGAGCTCTAGACAGCTGTAGGGAGAAGTTGTACCGTGTAAATCGACTTTAGGTAGTTTGAATGTGAGATGGTTTTGTTCTGTATTCTATCATCATCGACTCACCGAGTTCTACCAAGAAAGGTATTTAGTCTTTTCTAAAAACACTGCGCCATCAAGTAATGACGACCATATGTTAGGTAGCAGAACAATAGAAGCTCTTTCCCTTAAGGAATTCAACTTTTTACTCAGTTCCTAAAGAACACAGAGAAAAATACTAAAAATATTCTTTGTTTATGTTGATGTTATTGTTGTTGTTGTTGTTGTTGTTGTTGTTGTTTTTGTTAACATTAATGGTTTTTACAATAGACTATTTTCATTCCTAAACAACAATCAATGGAAGCCTACAAAACCCATACTTGTTATCTGTTCGAGTTTTACATGCATGGTTTTTGTAGGTTTCCGGGTTATAACGAAGAAGAGTAGAATATTGTAAACATCATTAACATATGTAGGAATCAAATAATGGGTTTTAATATATTTTCCCTGTGAAGAAAAATATATTCTTTTGTTTTGCCACCCAACATGGCTGCCGTCACGTGACAGTGCAAAACATCTATTCACATACTAATAGGGTTGCCTATGGTACACAAGCTGTGTTTTGTGTATGGTTTAACCGGAAAGTCGAGGAATTTTATCGTTTGCAGCCGCATTCCAAGAGGACATGCATCTTTCAGTAGGTTGTGACAGTAGTCATTGTGAACTATAAAGATCCTTTCAGAGATACGAAATTGCACTTAATGTCATTTGAAAATATGTGGTTGCACCACAATATTTGTGTATCGTGAAGCATTCTTAATTATTCCAGGCATTAAAACAAATGATTTACTAATTTACTTCGTCCTTTAATTACCATTTTGAATCCATTTACTGATTCTTGTACTTCCACAGAAACCTTACACTCAAAATGTCTGATGATGGTGATTATTTTGACGAGGAAGCTTATATTGATGATGATGGTGATAGCGATGAGGTTGATGTTAATGTTGACTTTGATGAGGATATTTTCGATCGCGAGTTCGATGATCATGACGACGAGCACGACAATTATGATTATGATGATCGCGACGGCAATGGTGGTATGTTTTATGACGATAACCACGACGCCTATTATGATGATGAAGATGCTTATGCGAATGATGTTGATGTTGATATTTATGATTATGATAACGATGACAATAATGAAGATGACGATGACGGCAATAATGAAGATAACGATGACGATGACACTAATCACGACGCCTATGATGATGATGATGATGTCGATGCGGACGATGCCGACGATGACGTTGATGACGAATACAGAGATAAAAAAGTAAGTTATTTTAATGATTAGGACCTCCGTATATTAAATGTTATCTTTAAAGTCTAAATTTTGCCTAAAACCAGTGTTAAAAACAATGCTATTATTGCTGATTTTGTGTATGCTAAGAAAGATACAAAAGTGATCAACACGCACGACATTGGTTGCTAAGTCTCTCATGCTGAAGCAACACATACATAAACATGCCCTCAGATTGTGTTGAACGATTCCCTTTCAACTCATTGAAATAAAGCAATCTGAAGGTAAAACTGAAGACACTTATCAATAGCAGTACTTTCCGTATCTAAAACATCCATTCCTCTTTATAAGCTTTGGATGATTTGTGTTGATGTATTGGAGTTTATATTTTTGGTAAAAAATATCTCTGAAAAACTTTCAGTGCCAAAAAAATTCTCAATAATTCTAAATGCTATTTTTCTTCTTTTTCTTTTTCTTTCTTTTTGTTTTTGTTTTTGTTTATTAATTTATTAATTATTTTTATTATTTTATTTTTTGCCATAAAGAACTCAGGGATAGTTAAGAAAGAAATGGAACAAGAGGGAAAAACTACAAAGACATCTCGAAAAAGGGCGTGGAAATTGAAATCGAAAAATCAAACAAAAAAGCCATTGAAAGGAAAAGCAGTTCAAAACCCAAAAGGCTCTAAATCTAAAAAAAGAACATCATTAGCTAAAAAATCATCAAACAACAAAAATAGAAAGAAGTTATCGTCAGTCAACATAAATCCCAAAATAATAAGGAAATTTTCTGCAGGTTTTGTGAAAATCTCTAAATCTAGTACAAGATGGGCGAGGCGAATGGCTACTACATATCTCGAAAAAATTCACAAATATTGTCGTGAAGAGTCTAAAGGAATTTACAGTCACTTTGAATACACTGGTAGCTTTTATGAGCACTTGAAGACTGAGGATGCCAATGAATTAGATATCCTTGTCGCTCTTGATACAAAGGACAATGCTCATTTAGTTGTAGAGGAAGTTGTACCTGGATATGCTCGAATCAAAGTGACTAAAACGTCCAACAAGCATTGGCGTTTCGTTGAAGACAAAGACGGATATGTGGTACCAAAGAAGGTCATAAGCTGGTTCTTTGGTCTTGTCCAAAAAGCAATTGATAAAGTCAAAATTCAAAGCAAGTCAAAATTTCCAATCGCTAAGGTTTCTGAGAATGGACCAGCTACAACTTTAATCATCAATGATCAAGAAAATTGCAAAATGACGCTTAACGTAGATCTCGTACCGACCTTTCTTTTTAAGGCAAATAGTAAGAGCTCTTCGGCTGCTCCGGATCCATTGGAGGGTAAACGCCGCTTTGTTGCTAAACCTCTTCCAGAACAAATGGTGAGTGAACACTTGGTATGCTCGAGAGAAATGCTATGGAGACGATCATTTTCCCTTGAGGAAAAAAAGAAGATGGAGCACATGGATAAGAATGATAAGGGCTGTCGACGTGAAGTAGTCAAAGTCCTCAAGACTATCGTTAAGAATGACCGTCCACCTTTGGCTATCCTGTCTTCTTACCACATAAAAACTGCATTTCTACACTACAACTTTGATGAAGGTCAAAAAGACCTTAAATGGGGTAGAGAACATCTGGCAGAAAGGTTTAAAGGGCTGATGGAATATCTGAGACAAAAAGTAAGTGAGAAATGTCTCAGTCATTTCTTTATCGATGAATTGAATCTACTTTTGGATCTGAGTGACGAATCGCTTGAGAACATAGAGGGTCGTTTGAACAGGCTGATAAACAATGAGAATGAATTTAAAAAAGTACTGAAACAGCCTGAACTCAGGTACAAAAGAAAACACAAGAAACGAAAACTTGATGATGATGATGATGATGATGATGACGCTTTTCATGATGATGATTATAATGAAGATGAAATAATATAAAATAAACATATTCTGTGGTTAAAAAGTAATGTTTCATACAATATCCTATTTGCATTGTCAAAAAATATACAAATGGGGACAGTGAAGCCTGAAACGCCTGATATCTTTACCTATTGAGATTACCAAAAAATTAAAGACGCATTTCATGGTTTGATGACTCAATCGGATAGCCCGCCAAATTTTTAAAAAACTTTTTTAGACTTGCGTGACGGAAGTTGAAGTTTGACGTGTCTGCTTGATTTCCTTAGAAAAACAATAGGGTTCCGAGAAGGGCAATTTCCATCAATTCTGGTAAGATTTCTGCGACACTTTCCTGTTTCATCAGTGTTACTCTCCTCAAAGTATGTATTATAATTATAATTATTCGTTTAAACTGGTTGAAAATAGCCTTAAACTAGCGATTTCTGTTGAAAGTGAAGCGCTGCAACAGGGTCATTGTGAGAGAATGACGAAATGGACAAAAAACAAGAATTTGAAATGTTTAATAGAAATAATTAAACAAAGTATTACAATATCAAACAATCAAAAACGATAACGGATTAATTTGAAATCATAACTGCAAAATTCAGAGCAATGATCTCAAAAAAGAACTTGAAATGTTTAATAGCAATAATAATTAAACAAAGTATTACAATATCAAACATTAAAACACTCATGAATAATTCATAAGCTTCTGGTCCAGTTGGATCGCCCATACACGTCACGTGCATGGACCTTTATACTCGATAAAGTACTTTTCACTAGTATTCAAGTGATCTTTATATAAAGATCACTTGAATACTAATGAGGGATGACTTCATCAGAGACAAAGGTGCATCCAAATTTAGATGAAGACTTAGAGCCTCATCAAGGTCTGTCTCACATTCGATCACCGACGACCCACAAATGGCATCGATGAGCGCCTCTGATCTATCTTGACTTTTGAATGCGATCTTTACCATGTGGGAGTCTCTTATGAAATCATTGCTCATGACAGTGCCATTCAATTCTCTATCGAAGTCCATGTTTGTGACGTGTATGGACGATCTATTGGACCAGAACCTTATGAATAATTCATGAGTGTCTTAAGTCATTTAAAACACTCGCGGATCGTGTTTTATTTAATAACGATAATGGATATTAAATTGAATTATAACTGCAAAATTCAGAGCAATGATCACAGTAGAAATTATTTCTTATTCTGTCTGAAGGACATATTATGGATATATTGTAGGAAAGCCATTCTAAGGATCACACGAACTATAACCGGAACTATGAAAGTAATAAAATATTAATTTATGTTTTGTGGTCTAGAAATAACGAAAGAAAGTCTAAAGGTTGATTTCAGGGTACAACGTTTCCCTACAACTATCCCATGTAGTCCGCTGACGCCATGACTACTTACGATTGTCGTAGAATTTTAAAATGCTTTAACTTTTTTTGCTTGTCCGAGGTTAATAGGGTATTGTGAGCATGACGTCAGCAGACTGCATGAGATCTAGAAGCTGTAGGGAAAAGTTGAACCGTGTTAAATGACTTTCGGTACTTTGATATGTTTGATGGTTTTGTCTGTATCCTATCATCATCGAATGAGGTCGAACAAAAAAGGAATTTGGTCTTCTCTAAAAACACTGCACCATCGTGTAATGACAAGCATGTTAGGTAGCAGAACAATATAAGCCCTTTTTCTTAAGTAGATGAACTTTTTAACTCAATGGGCAATTTGCATGATGGCGTCTTTTACTACCACTACCAGAATGCTTTGCACACTTTCTTTTGTTGTATAATTAGTACAATTGTCTTATTATTCACGTAAGGGAATAAAAATCTGAAGCAAAAAAGAAAAACATCCTGGTCTTGGTAGTAAAATGACGCCATAATGCAAACGCCTATTCCTACAGCATATAGGGAAAAAATATTAAAACTATACTTGGTTTTCTGTAATGATTAATGGTTTTACAATAGACTATTGTTTGGTTTCACTTGACGCCATTTCCGGTCTCGTGCGGAATCAATGAGAAGATTTTAATAGAAAAATACTTGGTTGTGTGCACATGGTGGTCAGTTTTTGACCACCATTTGAGGCGTATAAAATGAGATTCACGAGATTCATATTCAGCTGATTTAAACCAAGCAATTTCGATTACTAAGTAACAATTGAAGCCTACAAAACACTTACTTGGTATCAATTCTGGTTTTACATGCATAATTTTTGTAGGTTTCCGGGTTACAACGTAGAAGAGTATAGTATTGTAAAAACCATTCCATTACCAGCAATCCCGGACAAGATGGCGGCCATCTCATTCTTAAAGCATTTCAATTAAAAATGGCCGATCCCTATAAAGAAATGTATGGGAGTAAAACTTAAAATGAATATTAAAGCTATTCATTGTCATTTGGACATTTTCCGTTCTCCTTGATGAAATCATTAGCCTTTAATGTACTTACCAGAATAAATTTTACATGCCTGTACCAACATTTTGTCCGGGCAAAATACAGCTCGAAATGTTGTGTTCATGATACATTCTCTTGAAATCACCTTCATATTGTCCCATAAGTTCATAAAATCTGCACTACCACGAGATAAATCCACCTTTCCGCTCTTCGCATTCTGTTATTTACAGAATACACTTATCTCAGAGTCACTTTTAGAGTGGTTTTCATTAAACCGTGAAACAAAGTGTACTATTTAAAGTGTAACAGTCAAATAGTTACAATAGAAAACAATCGACTTAGAGTGTGATAAAGTGTAATACCCTAAAGTGTATTTCACGGGTTAATGAAAACCGCTCTAACGCCAAAATAGTCATCTTTGAAGCGGGCAAAACTCGATTGAAATAACTACTTTTTTCCCCGTATGTTTGTCTATCTGATACCGAGGTATTACACTTTGAGGACTGAAAAAAACTTGAAAAAAATCGAGCTGAAAAGCACCATAACGAAGCTTCTTTCTTCGACTCGCTTGCCTGTGTATAAATCTTTGTAACCAGGCCTAAAAGGCATACAAGCTGTACTGTGGGAGGGAGAGCAGGGATAGATAACGAAAACGATGTAAAAATCTCTATCCCCAAGTGTTTTTGTTTTGCAAAGAGTGGCGGGAATTCCAAAATCAAATGTTTTATCCACTTTAAAGAAGAATATTTTGGCGTTAAAAGTAACTGAGATAAGATGTCTGAATAAGCAGTTTTGCTTACTTAGATCAACAATCTGCAGATTTGTTTGGAATTGCTTTTACTCTAAAACTTTTTACTTCTCGTTGGTACTTTGGTTTTGTTTGAAAAGAGTTATCAAAATCGGCAGTTGAAAGACTCCGGCCCGTCTCATGTTAATGCAAAACTATTCACATAATAATTAGTCGGGTTGTCTGTGTTACATAGGCTTTGTTTTTTTTTTGTAGTAAAACGGAAAGATGGAGAAATTTTACTATAACAGCCGGTGAAGGTCGTTCAAGGTCACAACACCGGGTCGGCCATATTTAGAGGTTTTGTTTGGAAACTGAGATCGATTGTCTTCAATACATCTTTATTCAAGGGTCATCCTTCACGGTTTGCAACGCTTTTGCTCATTGGATTGGACAAACAATAAAAACAATGCAACAAAACAAAA
>JANTNT010139084.1:0-10561 GCA_024752375.1 Entacmaea quadricolor
GAGTGTTGTATGTTGTAAATACTGAATGTAGTGGTAGTGTGTGTGGAGCGAACCCAACAGAAGAGCCCCTTAGGGGGGGTTGTGGTTGTGGTTGTAAAAATATATGGGTCATTTGATAATGTGAGTTATTTATTCAATGTATTATCTATTTTGTAAATTATTTTATTCAGGATTACATATTCTCTATATTGACTGGCTACTGTGACCCTCCTGCTGGAGTGGATATTAGAGAAGACTTGTATTTCAATGCATACTTTCCTGGACAAGCTATAGCAATGGCTCAAGCTTTGTACAATGATATTATTGAGTATGAAGATGGTAAGATCCCTTGATTTATATAATAACTCTTCCGATTTTTATTAGTGGTGACTTACGGAACTAGCTTACCATCATGCTATAACATTGATATAGACTACAAGTATCTCAAAATAACAGCCAACCAGACACTGGATGTTAAAAGTTAAAGTCCTTCCCATGCCTAGCAGCACATCGGCCGGCATCTCTGTTTCTATAACCCTAGGCCATGCATCTGCTTTCGCAGGCAAGGCTACAGTAGGGGGTCAGTCCACTGGTAGCTATGCATGTTTAACTCCCTACTCCACTCTATACATGTTGAACGCCAAACTAGAAGGCAGTTGGTTCCATTTTTAAAGTCTTTGGTATGACTCAACCAGGATTTGAGCTTCGGTCTCCCGATTGTGGGGCGGATGTTCTAACCACTGACTACCACCTCGGTTAGACACTGGATGTGATGACCAATCAATAGATTCTTAGCTTGGAAATAAAGTATTAATGACTGGTCATATGACTGGCCCGTCACTAGGAACTTGAAAGGGGGTTCGTTTTCCACTGCCAATATCAGTTAATAATAATTCAGTGGCCGGCTTATAGAAGTGGTAATGAGGGTAGGGAGAGGGGGTTCATTTGAATCTTCAAACCACCCCTAGCAACAGGCATGTATAAAACATACTTGTATTGGGCTTTTGAGTTGTGATGTATTTGTGGGTCCAATCTCACAGAAAGAACGCTAAAATCTTACTTGATCCTATGATTTGTCTTTCTCCAACAATCATATATATGAACCACAAATCACATAATGGGAGAAAAGTTTTTTTAAATCTCTACAGAAATAATTTTATATTTGGACCTTGAAGTCCATTTTTCATTTGAATGACATCCCACTTTACGGCCCTATAGTCTGCCTGTCTGTTTATCACATGACTGACAAGATACTGAAACGACAACACATTGACAGTTCAAGTCTCTCATTTGATCGGACATTGTCCATTAACAGGCTGTTATTTTAAGTCCTGTTCTTCTTGAAAACAAATGCAGTTGGCATTACATTAAATGACTGCAAAGCAAAACTCTCTTGCAAAACTCCTTCAAGAATTAACTACAGCCAAATGTTTTCCAGTTGCATTCACCATTGAATCTATTTTAAATGCATTCTTTTAATTTACTAGGCACCCCAGCGTCTGTGTCTCAGTTAGCAAAAGATGTCTGTACATTTCTGAAGTGGACGGCAGGTATGAGACCACTTACTGATCTATACAGGGTTCTATTGGCTTATAACAGCTTTGATTTAACCATTAATTCATGACAGTGAAATGCAAAGTTTTTTAATATTTTTGCTTTTTTGCACAGAGCCAGACCATGATGATCGCAAGCGAATGGGAATGAAGGTAGGTTATTTTATACATTGTTATAACTTTTACATAAACCCCTGACCAGAATAAAACACATTTCAACAACCAGTCACATGGTACAAGATGGTAAAAGAATGTGACAGCCCTCAGAACAAAGCAACTTCAACCAGCAGTCAACCTTGACTTTTCTTTGTTTTTGATGTCCCAGTGCACAGCTTGCCGTCCAGCAAGGTGGATTTTGTACCACGTGACCTATTGTTGCAAAGACCTATTCATTTCACAAAGCATTGTACACTGTTGTACACTAGTACTTCTTAAATCACACCAGTGAACACAAGTTGGTGAATCATTTGAGGGGAGAGCTGATTCACAGCACAATCACCACTGATTAAATGTGTTCAAGCAAGCCTTGTTGTGTAGACAAAATAAAGCATAAAGAGGGCTCTAAATTCAGAATAAATAAAAATAATATTACATGCCTGACTTGATAATCCACAAAATAAGGCAAGAGAGAAGGGCACACCCTCTAATGATATAAATAGACAGGGTTGGGTTTTAGGCCAGTTGACGTGGGCCAAGGCTCCCTCTCCCTTCATGTATCTAGCTGTCCCACCACCCCCCTTATGTATCTAGTTGTCTCCTCCCTCCCCCTCATGTATCTGTCTTCTCCATCTCCCCCTCTTGTATCTACAGTCCCCTCCCTCTCCCTCAAGTATTCCCTCCCTCTCCCTCATGTATCTAACTGTCTTCTCCCTCTCCCTCATGTATCTACAGTCCCCTCCCTCTCCCTAATGTATCTAGCTGTCCCCTCCCTCTCCCTCATGTATCTAGCTGTCCCCTCCCTCTCTCTCATGTATCTAGCTGTCCCCTCCCTCTCCCTAATGTATCCAGCTGTCCCCAGCTGTCCCCTCCCTATCCCTAATGTATCCAGCTGTCCCCTCCCTCTCCCTCATGTATCTAGCTGTCCCCTCCCTCTCTCTCGTGTATCTAGCTGTTCCCTCCCTCTTCCTAATGTATCCAGCTGTCCCCTCCCTATCCCTCATGTCCACAGCTGTCCCCTTCATCTCTCCCTCATGATGTCCTCTCCTCTTGTTTCCAGCTATCATCATCCTTCTCTACTATTCTTACCTTTGCTTTTCAACTGCAGTAATTTCTTTTCTTAACTTACAGGCAATAGTACTTCTATCTCTGATCATGATAGCATCTTATTACTACAAGCGTCACAAGTGGTCTGTCCTTAAGAGCCGCAAAATAGTATATCATGCCTCTCCGCACTCCTAATTATATTGCTGATAAAAACTCCTATTCTGCCTTAGAAATGACTCATTCATAGTCTAGCTTTCTTTTTCAAGCAGGCTTTTTCTGTAATGTTATGAGTGTACAGAGTGAAGGAATCGTATCTCTGTTGACCAGAATTTTTAAGAGCTTGTAAATGGATTTGAAGTCTTTAAAATGTATGTTTTAATTGTGACAAAGAGAATAAAATTGTTGTCATATTGAATAAAAAATTGTGATTAATAAAATCATGAAAAATTGAGATTATTATTTTGTTCTATTTTATTTCTTCCCTTGTTCACACAGGCGATTTTTGGTGCGATTTTACCGCGATATACAATCGAAGTATCTTCTTCGGTGGTGAAATTTGAACATTGACCCGGAAGTGGCCAATTTTTTTGGAACGTAATTCAATTGAATGTTTGCCAAATAAGCAAGAGCATTTTCCTGTTCTCCTATGAAGAAGCGAATACAGTATTCTAAAATCGTCCATTTATAGTTTTTGTATTTGTACCTCTTAGTCTCGGCTTTTAATTCTACATATTTTACAACCTTGATGGAACCTACCATACTACTATTCATCGTTGTCCTTTATCACCATCAAAAAACAGGTAAACGAGTATTTTTTATATAAACACGACTGTTGAGATAAAAATATATAATTATGGGTTAGAGACTGAGTGCTTAACCGACCAATACACGCACACGCTGACTGTAGAATGAGCGAGAAATCAAATACAACAGGATGTGCTGAGGCGAGCGCCTGTATTTGGATGGGAAAGCACGAACAAGAAGTCTAACTCTTTCAATATTCAAACTGAGGGCACAGCATTGAAAAACTCGTTAAAGCCTGTTACAGCACGTTTATGAGCCAATCACCTTCCAGCACTGATTTTGTACTGTGCATGAAATTTGAATATTAATCTAACATTAAGTTTAGCAAAAAAGACGGTCGACACTTTTGAGTTTTGAAGCTGACATATTTCGGCAGTTACAACTGCCATCTTCAGAGTAATGCGAGACTAAATGGAAACATATATACACAGTGAAGAATAATTTACATAGATACAAAGGCTAATAACAAAGCTTCAGGTTGGTATGTTTAACCTGTTGATTACAAGCTAACATTGAATAGCATCATTGATTTTATTCGAGCTTTTGTCATGTTTTTGTTTAGTGTTTGGTCAAGGTGATTTCTTGTACAGAAAAGGAGTAGAGATGAAATGTAGAGATGGTTTTGACATGTTTGGGTCACGAGAACTGAGTTGTAGTGGAGAGAAGTGGAGCATTAAAGTACCTGAATGTAAACGTGAGTATATAAAAGACTAGAAGCTGTATTTATAAGCATATAAGCCACTCAAATAGACGATTGAGCGTCAATTTGAGCCAGGGGAGGGCTCCTGGATTAAAGTACCTGAGATGCTCGGGTTAAAATAAGCGGTTTGGTAGAAATTAAAGTCTAGAAGTCTTTCTTTAAGGTGTGTCGAAGAAGAAAATCCGTGTTGACGTCTTTTAGGAGTTTTAAAAACTGTAAGCTACCCCACTTCCTGTATCTTAAGGGCTTTTTTTTAATTTACAAGAGTACTCCCGATACTTTTATACGTGAGTTCGCCTCCCCCCGTCCCCCGAGTAGCAGGTTACCCCAGGGGAATTGACAGGGGAAATGACAGGAGACAAGTTTACATACAGGAATTCGAAAACTGAGAAGAAGAGTAAAAGAAGGAGGAAGACAAAGATGACGAAGACGAAGGAAAGAAAAAAGAAGAAGATTCCGTTTAAAGGAAGTAGGCTTACACACAGAAATAAGCAGAAAATAAAAAAAATGAAGACTGCGATGAAAATAATTCCTTACATATTCTTATTTTATACGAAACATAAATGGTAAATATTTCTTTTGCTCAACAGCACGCTGCCCAGATCCTGGCATCCCCGAACACGGAATTCAAAAAAATTCTTCATTATCAGTCTACAAACACGGTGATCGTGTTACATTTGGATGTGATGATGCGTACACGTTACAAGGTCAACAAACCATAGAGTGTCGTGATGGACGATGGAGTCATAGTATCCCTAAATGCCTTGGTGAGTATCTTTAGTGAGCATTCACTTTTTAGAAGGGGGGGGTGAGCCGGAAGATTCCAGGGTGGGTCACTAAATTGTTACAGTAGCAAAAGGGGAGAGTCATCATTATTTTTCTTCCTGAAAAGAGAAGTTGGAGTGAAAAAATACTGTCATGCAGGGGAGGGGTCGTGACTTTTTTCATAGGGAAAGCGTAATAGGTAAATTACTAGTCTTGAAACGTGTAATGACAGAAGAAGACTGCACTGAGGCCTTTGACAACTTCTAGGGTAGCATGGGTAGTCTACGCTGCTATGGTGTTATCCTCTCACCAATGCAGTACTTTAGTGCAAGGGGTCCGTAGATTGAGCCCCACATGCAAAGTTGTGTATGTGAGTTGAGTTTGTTTGATGTGTTGTTCTCTCCTATGCTACGAGGGTTTTTCTCCGGGTTCTCCGGTTTTTCTCCCTCTGTAAAAATCAACGTGCGAGTTTGAATGTTGTGTGTTGTAAATAGTGAATGTAGTGGTAGTGTGTGTGAAACGAACCCAACGGAAGAGCCCCTTGCGGGGAGTTATGGTTGTAAAATATGAATATATGAATATGAATGAATATAGTCATAAAAGAGAGAGCCAGCTCAACTAGAAACCGTGGACAGCTGTTTCGGTCTGTATTGGGCCTTGTCAGCTGGATCCCACGAAAAAGTATGTAACAAGAGATGGGCAGTTATACCATGTGGGATAGACTCAATAAACGTATAAGGAAAGCGTAATAGGTAAATTAATAAGCTGTCAAAGGCCTCAGTGCAGTCTTCTTCTGTCATTACACGGGCAAGGCTCGTAATTTGCCTATTACGCTTTCCTTATACGTTTAATGAGCCTTATCTCACATGGCTTTAACTGCCCATCTCTTATTTAACACCCAGAAGGATCCCTCCAGAGCATCCCCTCCCCTTCTAGAAAATGAATGCTTCCTTTGCCGACCTTGTACCATCTGAAAATTATCTAATTCTGTAACGATGTGATCCTCGTAGAGTAGAAAAATTGGAAGAGCAATCAAAACAAAAGGAGGGGCAAAAATAAAATCGCAAACTAAGAGTTAAGATACAAAAGGAAGTCAGAAAATCATTAAAATTAATGACTGAAATAATGTTTGATATAATTTCATCAGCTGAATTAGGATTTGCATCAATATTTAGCACCCTGTGTAGATCCAGGTCAGATTGGTAATGGATTGAGGATCACTGGAAGAAGCTTCAACCACGGTCGTTTCGTAATGTACAGATGCTGGGACCACTACACTCTTGAAGGAGTTTCAATCATGTCTTGTAATGATGGGAAATGGAACAATAAAAGGCCTACGTGTAGAGGTACTTGATTTTATTATGGCTGTTGATTCACATAGATTAAAACATATTAGATACAAAAATGTTTAAGTGGGCATGAAGATTGAATATAAATGAAAGAATGTAATCTAGTCTCATCACTGATGATGATCGCTGGAGAGCGGTCCAAATATTAAATACAAACATGAGGTCGATCAACAAAATATCTTCTCGTTCTTTCATTTATATTAAATACAAATATGAAATTTCCACGAGTTGATTGGTTCAGGGGTTCTTTTTTATCTATTGGACTGATTGTTAGCTTTAATAAGTTAATCCTGGACTAGAGCTGATAGAAATAGTCAGTAGGACAACAGGGCTCAGAGGAGTTGCGCGCGCGACCCGTTTCACGTGATTTGCGCGCGATATCCCGCGTAAGAATTTCCGCTTACACATTATATATTGACTTGTCAAAATAATATCAAAGTGCCTCCGATTATTTTGTCCTGCAGTTATCAAAAAATCGGATGAAAGGCAGTATGTCGTGCGAACGGGACGATCTCGGAATAAATACGAATAAAATAAGTTACCGCGCGTGCGAACAAGTATTTCTCCTCAGAGCCCTGTGGTAGGACATTTGCATGTTGGCGTCATATACTACATCTACCAGAATGCCCACTTTCTTTTGTAAAGTAATTACCGTTAATTGTTCTGCTATTCTCAAGAGGGAATAAAAATTTGAATAAGAAAGAAATTTCGTAAAGCATTCTGGTAGTTGAAGTCAAACGACACAATCAAGGAAATGTCCTATTTTCCATGCTCATTTTTCCTGAACGACCGATTTCAACAAAGACTGAAAGCCTAATAGTCCACTGCGGCATCTTGGCCAATACACGCTTTTCCCCATAAACTTGTAATTAGCAAAGACAAAGGAATAAAAACGAGGTCTAAGGGCCATGGGTAATAAATACAGAAAATAATAATAACAAGTTCATCTGAAAAATAAAATAATGGGCACTTAAGGTATTAAAGACCATTCGCTGTCTTTTTATGAAGTTGATTTTTCTAAATAAGAGAAAAAATGGCCCTTAGTCGATCTTATTTACATGTTACTTCCGGCTAAAGGTCCAGTAATACGTGCAACAAAATCGTGCAACTTGTTGCGCAACATTGTTGCGTGGCAAGTTGCAGATCAAATGTTGCGCGTATTGCCACTCCGCGTGCAACAAATTTTCGTTGTTGCGAAAAGCAGAAAGAGGTTCTACTTCTTGCAACAACGAAAAATTGTTGAGCGCTGAGTGGTATAAATATGCGCAAAATTTGCTCTGCAACTTGCAACGCAACAATGTTGCGCAACAAGTTGCACGGTTTTGTTGCGCGTATTACCGGACCTTCAGATCGTAAGTGTGTATCGAATTGCAAGAGTCGGTCGTCATGCATGGTGCATGTAAATATCATAAGTACCAATGAAAAGCATCCGGGGTAGGTTGTCATACAAACCATCTAAGCTGTAGGGCTTTTTCTCTGGAAAAAAGTGTCAAAATATATTGTATTGTTCCATGTCTGCATGTCCTAAAATAGCCGCCGTGAAACTGAACATTATTACCGAGATAAACGAGACCAATAATAGAAATTGTACCATGCTCGTTCGTCCGCTTTAAAGGCCCTGTTACGCAACGCAATTTTTTAGTTGCGTTGCGAGTTTCAGAGGGAATGCTACACGCGCAATTTCTTCTGCAGCATGTCGAGTAACTAAAATATAGTACTAGTTAATTGCAAGATAAATTGCCACGTGTAATAGGGTCTTAACGTTTCTCAGCTCCATGTAGTGATCCTGGTCTTCTACAAAATGGAACAAGGACAGGCAATGACTTTAGGCATAAAAAGCAGGTTAAATACTCGTGTAACATCGGCACAAAATTGGTTGGGCAAAAAACGATGCAGTGTAATGACGGAAACTGGAACTACAAGAAACCGAGCTGTAAAGGTAAATCTGAAATCGTTCAGTACAAAAATGTGCAATGACAACTCATTAAATTAAGATACCTGTTGTAAAGTCCCATTTAAACGGTACAACTTTTCCCTACAACTGTCATGTTTCATGCAATCAGCTGACGCCATGCTTACACTCCCTTAAACCTGCTTACAACTGCTGCCTACGATAAGTAAAAAGTATTGTTGCATTTGGAGACTTGTTTTAAAAACTTACGACAATCGTAAGTTATGGTGTCAGCAGATTGCATGCGACAATTGTAGAGAAAAGTTGTACTTTGTAAATTGACGTCAAGACAACTCCTTTGCTATACATTATTTTGGTCGTAAGCAAAAATATTGGCATCAATATTTTGAAAGTGGAATTGGTACTGAGTCTTCTTTGATGGGTACCCTTTGTCAATTCAACTCGGTGAAATATGTGTGAGTTTTCAAAGTAAAAAAAATAACTGATAACGCCTTTTTCCTATAATAGAATTTTGGACTGAGCTGAAAGACTTTTGTATGTGGAAGAAAATGGTATTTAGCTTGTTTTTATAGTACCTTTTTGCGACAAGGATATTGTTAGCCAAATGTAAAAGTTTGAAAAACTGTGAAGTCTCTGTTATGTATTCAAGTTTATTACTAACATTTATTATTATTGTATTTTAACTTTGCCAATAGTTGTTAATTGTGGCCGTCTTAAAACACCTTCAAACGGCAAAAAGATCAAGGAGACAAAAACAACATATCTTGGAAGGACAGTCTTCACATGCAATAAGGGTTTCAGACTGAAAGGATCGTCAGTTCGTGTATGTGAAGCTAATGGTCAGTGGAGTGGAATCACGACTACGTGCAAACGTAAGAAGGCGGCAGATTTTATTGCCTTAAAGGCGCTCACACATCAGGGGTCATTAAGCAGTAACGTCTCCCAGGGACACGAAGCATCAATAAAATCATATTCCGTACAAACGAAGAAACAGTGCTAATTGTTTCTGTTGCATGTACAAGGGTTCCCAGGTCGTGAATTGATGTCGCTGTGACATGTTTCTGCAACATTTCCCAATGTATGTACACTATGTGACTTTGTTGCTGCTACATGTTGCAGCCATCAATGTTCGCTTCATGTTTCTCCGTTTGTACAGAATTTGATTTTATTGATGCGTCATGTCCTTGGGAGAAGTTCTTGCTTAATGGGCCCTTGTACTCGAACATCTTAAGAGGTTAATGAAGATATCATTAGTATGTTTAATTTATTCTGTACACAAATGTTCTAAATATCTGTTTGAATTACATGACGTCAGCCGGTTGTATTTTCATTTACACCTAATGGCAAGAACGTTGTCATACGCGAGAAAGAACATCAATAATTTAGTGAAAACGGAATTCCTTTCTCGCTAAATTACAAATCCTTTTTTTTTTTTTTTTTTCATGACAACGTTCCTGCAATTAGGTGTACATGTTTTTTTTCCGTTTCATAGCTGTACAGTGCAGGGATCCTGGTATACCTATCCATGGGTTACGAACGCCTAACAAAAGAAAATATGTTTATCAGGACAGAGTTCGGTTTACATGCAAGTCAAACTTTACAAGGATTGGGAAATCTGAAATTACTTGTCAACATGACGGACAGTGGAGTGGATATAAAGTGTTTTGTTTAGGTAAAAATATCCATATTTTTTATAAAATGTCACTTTTTTATCTAAAGAAGTTTTCCACGAACATGCACTTGTTGGCAGTTGGAATATAAAAAGATTAATTCCATTCCTCAGAGAAAAGTGATTCTTTTTTCGCGAGGGTTATGAGAAATTTCCCTTTTTATATTCTTGGTTTTCACCCATTCCTCAGGGAATAAAATAACAAAGACTTGGCGGCCATGTTTGTGTCCCTAATAATAGAAGCTAACGAGAAATATTTTCTGCAAGAAACACCAAGAGTAGAATTGCTTCCCTGTTGTTTCATGTAACGCTAGAGTGATAAGGGTCTATTAAGGAAGTTCATGGGCAAAAGATCCTCTAGACAATTTTTTTTTTAAATTTTGCATGATGAAAGAAAAACATATGAGAAGTAAAATAAGAAAATAAAAAATGGGGGTCACCGAATTCGTTTAGCCGCCATAGTGCGTGGAAGTTTACCTTTTTTGTAGTAAAAATGCACGAATAACGCAAACAAGGAAATTTGTCAAGAAGAAGCCATGCATATTTTGAAGAAAAGTAAATTCTACGCCCCCACACTTTGCAGAAGTCTAGTGAAGGATACAATAATTGCTTAGCATTTGTTTTTTG
>JANTNT010139195.1:0-10560 GCA_024752375.1 Entacmaea quadricolor
CTATATTTCACCGCTCTAGTGTCTAGATATCGAAGTAAGTATATGATAAATATATATATATATATATATATATATATATATTAAATAATTTATACTAAGTATAAACATATACACACACATATGAACGTGCATATCCAAACATACACACATACACATATACATATACATACACACGCGAACCCACGCACACATATATTAAAAGAATAGAAACTAAGATTTAGTGCTTAATCAGAGAAAGCTTAAAAGATTGCAGACTAGGGGAGGACATTACTCTTCCAGGTATATCGTTCCAGTCACTGATATAACGATGAAAAAATAAATACTTAAAATAATTAGTTCCAGTAGCTTAATGTCTGATCTTATATTGGTGGTTACGTCTGGTTCGAGATGCCCCTATTAAATCAAAGTACTGGTGATATTCAATATCGATATAACCAAAATTTATTTTGTAAATTTGGATTAAGCTAATGTATTTTCCTTTACGTTCAAGAGAGTCCCACTTTAATTCAGCGAGTCTTTGGGAATAATCTTTGTCAGGATCACATATCTGCCGGGGCGCTCTTCTCTGGATTTATTCTATTGCCTTAATGTGCTCGATGAGGTACGAGTTCCAAACAGGACATGCGTACTCCAAAATAGGTCTTACCAACGAATTGAAAACTATTTTAATGCCATTTTTATTTGAATATCCGAATGTTCTTTTATTTAAATCCAATATCTTATTGGCTTTGGCACAAAATGAAACTAATATGGAAGTTCCAGGACAACGACGTTTCTAATCACACAACAAGGTGCTTGTGTTGATCAACTGCAGGTAGTGGCATGTTTTCCTGATATTGAAATGTTGGTAAAACCTCACATTTTTCCGACTTCAAGGTAAGTCTTCATGAAGAGTGTTATAATCAGATATATTTGATATTGGCTGGTGAAGTACAGTGTCGTCGGCAAACAAGTCAGCATTTTAATTAACAGCTAAGGGAAGATCGATTATGTACAACAAGAATAATAACGGACCGATAATGCCGCTCTGAGGTACCCAGATGTAACGTTCAACCAATCAGATGCATGGCCGTCGATCACAACTCTGTTTCCTTGAGATTAGTAAGGCCATGATCCAGTTGTAAATCTGGCCTTTGATTCCACAGCATAATAGTTTGTATAAAAGATGGGCGTGGGAGACTCTATCGAACGCCTTAGCGAATTTCAAGAGCACGACATCTACTGATCCTAGATTGTTTAATACATTAAGCCACTCGTGGAGTAGCTGTAACATCTGTGTGACGCAAGATCTTGAAGGCCTAAAGCCATGTTGTTTATCGCTTAACAGCTGGAAATCGGTCAGATGTTTCATAATATGCTTGTGAATACGCCGCTCCACGGTTTCACTACTATGCTTGTCAAGGAAGTAGGACGATAATTGTCATCCTGGGTTTCCTTAACAGATTTAAAGATAGATATAACATTTGCCGCCTTCCAATCAGTTGTTAGCTTCCCTGGTGATAAGGATTGGTTAAATAAGTCAGCAAGGGGTTTTGCAAGTTCCACAGCGTATTCTTTCAGTATTCTAGACGGGATATTATCAGGACTTGTAGCTTTATTGAATCGGTCGACTGAAGTAACTTTGTAACATCTTCCGTATATTGCAAAACAAATCACCAATCTCTTGCTCAGTCATGTGAAGTGGAGTGTGATAATAACCGGAAAACATAGTCTCTGACACGCTTCTGTTGAAAACATAATGAAAAAAAGTTATTGAAAGCGTTTGCTTTTTCAAATGGTGAGAATGCTCTTTTCCCATTGTGCTCAACACAACTCGTCACATTCGAAATTCCAGTGCGTGCCTTGACCAAAGACCAGAAATTTTTAGGGTTAGACGCCATTGAATCAGTCAAGTCATTTACATAGTTCCAATAGGCGTTGTTAAGCTGGTCCTTTACAGAATTGCTGAAGCGTTTATAAAGAGACCATTGATCTGGGTCTCTAGAGGACTTTGTTTGCTTCCATAATCGTCTCTTCTTGTGAACTAATTTATTCAAGTCTGCGTTGAGCCACGGAGTATATGTCGGTTTTTTAGATGTTTTGATTCTATATTACGCTCGATAGCTTGAAAAAAATTTTTTCCAAGCACCCCAAATATTATCCATATTTTCCATCAAATAAACACAGTCCCATTGCAGGTGTCTGAAATTATCTTTTAGGCCTTGCCAGTCAGCAGACGTATAGTTGTAAACAACCTTGCGACTAATCTTAGGTCTCAAAATCTTTATTTTTATATTGAATTCTATGGAAAGTCCGATAGAAAATGCTATGGAACGTCCGATAGGTTGACAAGTATCCAGATCAGTCACATACTCCGAAAAGTACTATGAAAAGTAATAGATCAAGGATGTTCTTCTTGTTATTGCATTTATACTTATATTTACTATGTCCTTTGCTTAGTCTGATACACCACGTTTTCAGGTATTGGCTTAGCCTCCTACACAAACGTCGTAGTATTGGCGGTATTGTACGAGTCTATCACAGTGGACAATGGGGGACAGTGTGCAATGACAACTGGGGTCTCGATGACGCAAAGGTAGCATGCCGACAACTTGGATTTACCAAAACAGTCGGCTATATTTACTATGGACGAGGAAAAGGGCCTGTCTGGTTGAACAACATGGGTTGTTCTGGTTCAGAAACCTCTCTTCAGAAATGTTCTCACGGAGGATGGGGAGGTCATAGCTCTGCCTGCAAGACTCACAGACATGATGTTGGTGTCGTGTGTTTGTTCTGTTTAAAGATTATGTGAATGTTATATTAGAATAAAAATAATGGTTCTTGGATATTGTACAATTCTACTACAATGGCCAATGGGGAACAGTTTGTCGTTATAGATATTGTGACTGGGATGTGAATGATGCCAAGGTTGCATGCCGACAACTCGGTTTTAATAAAACTGTAGGAATTTGGTGGTATGGATAAGGGGAGGGGGAATTATGGTTTTACAATAGCCTTTTAAAGCTGTGTACTTGCAGATCGGTTGGAGACTTCAGCGACGTCATCATCAATACTGTGGTCATCGTAATCCGGATGCTTTGGGACAAGCTTGTTCACAAAGTACTATATTGGTTCCATAGGCTTTTATTTTGGTCTAAGGCTTCTCCAAATTATCTCTGACAGTGAATATTTTTAACTCGAAGAGCCTCTCCAAATGGAAACATGCTCTGCTTTGTTTTGTTTTGTATTTTTTTTTTTGTTTTTTGTCTGTGTTTTTGTGTATTTTTGTGTATTTTTTGTTTTTTGTGTGTTTTTGTGTGTTTTTGTGTGTTTTTGTCTTTTTGTCTTTTTTTTTTTGTTTTGTTTTTTGTTTGTTTTATTGTTTTATTGTTTTGTTTTGTTTTGTTTTTGTTTTGTCTTTTTTTCATGGTTGCTTTTTCCTTTGAACCGGAAAACAACTTTCTCCTTACGTCTCTTCGTGAGATACATTTTGGTATCTCACGCTTTTCGTTCGAGATAACTAGTTGCTGCCCGGAAAAATTTCCACAAAATCATTACCTGGAAATCGATTAGTAAAGTATTCGTGATTTCCAGATTATATATATTAAGTATGGTCGTAAACGTTTAATACAGGTTAAGGAAGGGATGGAAAACAGGACCTAAGGTTTAGTATATTAAACAAATGGTTAGCTGACATCAAGGACAAACAAAAAAATGAGGCGTGGCTATTTACATAAGAAACAAATTGAAAGTCATTGAAGTCAATAGATCAAATCAATTTGAAGTTTTGAGCATAAAAGGTGAGCTTACATCGAAAGATATTATAATGATTGATGGTGTTTACCACCCTCCTCGACCTAATTATGAAGAGCAATCCCTGGCCAATTATTTATCTGAGTTGATCGATGATTTTCTGAGCATAAGACCTAAGAGCGTAGTTATATGCGGAGATTTCAACCAATTCGACATTGAGCATTTTCAGTCCATGATTGATATCACTGCTTTGGTTGACTTTCCTACACGTCAAGACTTTACACTTGATAACTGTCTTACAAATATACCTTCTTTGTTTGGGACATGTTATCCCATCAGCCCTACTGCTAAGACTGACCATAAAGGAGTAGTACTACCTGCTGGTATAAAACTTCGAACCACAGCGCTTTAAGTGTAACTTCAGAGATTACAGAGAGGACAGAAAAGTCGCCTTTGACGTTCTTCTGGAAAAAAGTTGATTGTTCACTAGTTTTTAACTCTACGGAATTCAGTGACGCTGTCAACAACCTCCAGGAAATCATTCTCAATGCTATGGACAAATGTTTACTTTGAGAACAGTAAAAATATCAACAAAGGACACAGTTTGGATGACTCCGCTTCTGAACTACCTTTTAAAGAAAAGATCTAAAGCCGTCCTAACAAACCCTCAATACGACGTAAAAGGACTAAATCAGAGGATCATAGAAATTATAAATGAAAACAAAGTCAAACTTGGCTCTGGGAGATTAGAAACCAAAAGGTGGTGGGAAAAAATTTATACATTATCTAACAGAAAGGAAGTTTCTCGCCCATGTTTGGACATTGATAACACCAATCAATTAAATGAATATTTTTGCAGCCTTTGCACCGATTAAAATTATATCTGTCCGAGGAAGATGCCAATAGGCATCAATAATTCCCGACCATCTCAGCTATCTATTTTGAAAGTTCTCAAAACTCTATCTGGATTGAACGAAACTGCGACTGGTCCAGATCAAATACCATTCTGGATCTGGAAAGACTTTGCGGATCTTATAGCTCCCGCTGTAAAAAAGTGTTGGAATCTATCACTACGTACTGCTACTTGGCCCATCAAATGGAAAGAAGCAAACATCAACCCTCTATCCGAGGTAGACATTCCCAATGAAAACGCGCATTATAGAGGCATCATTATTACTCCAGTTATAGCAAGAGCGTTTGAAAAGTTGGTATATCAGACGTTTTGCATTGTAACGTTTGAGGAACACTTGAATAAGAGCCAATTTGCTTATAGAAGAGGCGGAAGTGGTACGAATGCACTTATTAAGATGCAAAAATAATGTTCTATCAGCCCTGGACAAGCATGACTGTAAAGCTGTCAGAGTCTTCAGCATGGACTTCTCCAAAGCATTTGACAGAGTTAGACACATTGATTTATCTGAGAAACTTATGCAGTTATCTTTAAATCCATATTTAATTAATTGGTTTTTGAGTTTCTTAAATAATCGTAGACAACGAGTAATAACAACATCTCTGAATGGAAATTAATCAGAGGTACTATTCAGGGTAGTGTAAGTGGGCCGTATTTATTTAATATATTTCTTAATGATCTAGAAATCAAAGATACCTCTGGCAATAAATCAGTGTTAATTATGCTGATGATAGAACCATCATATCTTCTGTATTTAATATAAATGGAAACTTAGATGATCATTCTGAATCTTATGTCAAAGCCTTCTTAGATTGGTCCAAGATTAATAGTATGTCTTGTAATGCCTCTAAATGCAAAGAAATAATCTTCACTAAGAAGGGGAACAGTATCGCGTGTGTCAAGAAACAGATCTACTTGATAATTACAAGTTAATTAGAAAGCAAAGAGAACCCATGAGATGTTTGTGTCGTGCTTTTTACTTATTATACTTTCTTTCCCAGTCTGTTGTACTCTTCCCTCAAAACATTCATTTTTGAGAAAACTATGTATAATAAAGTCGGAGATGATGCATTGTGTGGACAGTGTCACCATTTGACAAAGTATACATTGCAGTCAAAGTATACATTTCCCCATCCAGCGTGAGAATAGCTTCCAAGTGAAGCCTCTGAGCCTGTACAACCAATGTTGTACAGCCACATTTTCCCTTTCCCTTGTCCATTCATTCACTCACTCACTTACTCACCCACTCACCCACTTTAAATAATTCCTACGGGACTGAAGGGAAGGCCAACTGAAAATGCAAGACATCTGCGACTGCGAGACTTTATAGCCTTCGATAATGCTGGCGGCACGTCTCTGCAACTTATCTAAGTACTCGCGGTTTATCTTACCGCAGGAGTCTCAAATGACAGCGCAGTAGTCAAATATTGGAAGTATCATTGCGTTGTACAGTGTTACACATGACTCACGCGGTATGACCGTACGGGCTTTACGAAGCATGCCAAGCCTTGCGGATATTTTGCTCCCGATGTAATATATGTGGTCATTCCATTCCAGGAAGGGGTCCAGCACAACGCCAATATACCTAGGCCTGTGAGTTGTCCCTATCATTGTTCTGAAGCAAGGTATTCGTGACGTCAGCCAGATACGTGCTGGTTGAGTGTAGACTGCGAAAGCTGGACTGATAAACTGGAAGTAGATTGTGCTGTTGTAAGTTTGCATAGACCATCGTATGGACTGCGCGCTCTAGGATTTTACTGAACACCGGCAACACTCTAATTGGTCTAAAGTTAGCTGGGTCCGTTTTAGAGTCAGACTTATGCACGGTGACAGTGGCATGTTTCCAGTCCGATGGTATTGAGCCTTCAGCTATAGTCCTGTTCATGAGCAGAGTCAATGGTCTTGCTATAGCTTCAAAGACAGTTTTGGTAAAACCAAGTTGTCGACAAGCAACCTTAGCATCATTTATATTAAACCATCTAGAACCATATTGGCACACTGTTCCCCTCATTGACCGCTGTGGTAGACTTTTGCATTAATGGCCAAATCACAAGACACCAACATCATATCGGTGATTAATGCAGTGAGAACTAACACTTCCCCATCCATTATTGCATGGCGTCCCTTGTCCATGGTACCAATATCCTAAAGTTTTGGTAAAACCAAGTTGTCCACATGCAACCTTGGCATCTGGCATATCCTAGTCATAAAAACGATCACATATAATTCCCCATTCTGAAACGAAGGTGGATGACGAGCTATTTATTTGTTAAATTTATAAGCTAATTTAAATCAGCCAAATGATTCCGATAAGGTAAAAAAGATTAAAGCTTTTCAGTATTATAAAAAATGATTTCTAAATGGTCTTAACAGCAGAAATTTTAGAAATAATTGAGAAAAATGGTTACACATTTTAAACTAACAAACATGTTTCAGCAGAAACCACTGCCATCGTCAGCGTTAAAGAGCTGATATGTAAATAGATGATATATATATACTAAATAAAAAATTACAATAACTATAGACTAAAATGAACAAAATCAATAAATTATAAAGAGAGTTTCAAATTGACATGGAAAAGCTGTTGATTTAGGGAGGGCTTTTCCCAAAGGGTGTGGATGGCCTCTTTCATCTTAAGCTGATAGTTGGTAGAGGCCTGATCTAGGATAACAAAAGACTCGCTAGAGCAAATTGAGCGACATTCCGGCAAACCGTATTTAGGTGCTTGTTTACACGCGTAGAAAGGTGTCGGCACGTTTCACCGACATAGCAGGCATACCATCCTGCACAAGAAAACCTGTAAACTACGCATGTTCGGAGCCCCCTTGGGATAGGGTCCTTCACGCTAAACATTGATTCTATTTTGAAGGTCGATAATACTAATTTAACATCAAGGTATTATCGCTAAAGCGGTTGATAATTTTTCGAATGCGTTTCTGGGCGATGGCGGAAAATTTACCTATGTACGGTAATTTGACATGGAAAATGTCAATGCTACTATCGTTGTTGTGTTGACTTTAAGATGGCCTCTACGAATTCGTCAGAAGAATATCTTTTAACTTAATCTTTTAACCAATTCCTCGTGAAAACCTACCCAAGTCACCTGTATCATCAGACATATCCAGTAACAGTGAAAGTGAGGACGAAATTGAAATAAAGTTTTAACTGGTTCTTTTGACAAGTTTGGCCGCCTCACAAAGCTAGGGAATTCAGACTATGATATTGTCAATGACCCTACTGGATGGCTAACTGGTGGCATAATTCAATCTGCACAAGTTCTCATTAAGCAAGTAAATCCATCAATTGAAGGTTTGTTACGGCTCTGGGTTGAGTAAGTAACTTCGATGTGGTATCAGGTGAATTCATTCAAATATTGCACACAGGAAGTGATCACTGGGTTTGTGTTAGCTCAATAGGATGCCAACTTGGCATGGTCAATCTGTATGATAGTTTATATCATGATGCTATAAGCCAAGAAATTGAGGAGCAGACAAATGACCTCCTTGGTGGGGGGTTGATTAGTTGATTAGTCTTGATTTTGTACCTGTCCAGCAACAAAGCAATGGTAGTGACTGTGGTGTTTTTTCTATTGCATTTGCTACATGCTTAGCTTTTGCTACTAATCCGAGTTTCATTAATTTTGATGTTGCAAGAATGCGCTTACATTTGTTAAGTTGTCTGAAAAATGGAAGAATGAGCATGTTCCCATTTTTTAAAGACAATTCAAAAAAATTAGCCTGCCTATAGGCTCAATAGTCGAGAAAAAAGAGGGTTGTTCAATACTCTGACAAATTTTTTGACATCATTGTATTATATGCATTATATGGTCATATCAAAAGCTAAACAAAACGTTAAAAAAATCACACAATACAAAAAAATCCATTTCAATACAATTTTATGCATGAATTTGCCAGAGTGTTGGACATGTGTGGTATATCTTGGAACACAGGTTTTAATATTTTGTCACTCATTTCTTAATTGCTTAATCTCTATTGTTTATTTTTATTTACTGTGATTGGTTGACCTTCTGTTCTAAGAGAGATCATGCCCAAAAATATTTTTCTGGTACGAGAAACAACGGGCGGGTACTTGTGATCAAACATTTGCATAAATTAATCCAAGTTTTACTTTAATTTCTACACAAATTATTTATAATTTGAGAAGGAAGATCAAAAATGAGAAACAGCATTTGAGCAGTGTATCAAAATACATCTAAAATGGTTAAAAAGTCAGCTTTGCCTTGTTTTTTTTTTCTTCTTTTCTTTCCCAGTCACTTCTTGATGTGTTGATACACTGATCAAGCACTGTTTCTCATTAGTAGAATGCAATTTTTTTTTTTTTTTTTTTTGCAGGGACATGATTTGTTTTTTTATCTGTTGTTGTTGTTTAGGCATTCTTTTATCTTTCAACTTAAAATTGAAAGTTAAAAAAAACTTAACTTAAACTTAACTCAATTCTCAATTTTATGGTGAGAAAGAATACCCGAACAAAAATAACTATTTTTCATGTTTGATATATTACACTAATAATATAGAAATATTAATTACCAAACATTCCAGTTACAGGAAAAAGGAAACCTCTATTATAAACAAGGGCTGATAAAATAAGAGTGATTTTTCTTTATCTGATGGCCCAATGCTTTGGTTCCATCTATAGATAAAACTTTTTATCTTCAACAAGAAAAGGTGGTTTTACGTACCTTAATGTAACTAATTTTGATATTCATTAATTTTCTCATGTGGCTGAAGGTATGTCACTCTAGTTAAATTACATGTGCAATGACTCTTCAGTCAGCTGATATTTACTTCGCTTGGATGTCAATCAATTAAACTCAGTTTAGGTTTTTGGCTTTTTCCACTTTTGTAATTGTAAATACGTTTTATGAAATGTATTTTAAATAATACTTGTAAATACAATATTCAAAACAGGATCTTACATTTAGATCTGTCAGTTCATTTTAAGTAAAATTATTTTCAATTTTATGCGTTCAAAAGTCACTTATTGGTAAACCTAAAGTTTGATGGGAAGCAAAGGCTGTTCAAATAAAAGGGTTTTTGCAGGTATCCTCATTTTAATTCCTTTGGATGTGACAGGCTAAGTTTATTACTGTACTGTCAGAAGCGAGAAGAATTTTATGTTTGTTCAGCTATGTTATCAGTAAAAAGCCAATCGAATGGTACTTTTGTTAATGGTCAAAAATTGACTAGGGCTGAGCAAACTCTCAAAATGCGGTCAATGATGGGTACCTGGGACTCCGAGGGCCCAATGGAATCATAGCTTAAAAAATTTGTTGATAGTGTACCTTCTAGTATAGTATACAGCAGTCCTATAACTCTTTCGACTTGAATCCTCACACTGGCAATTCCCCGTGATTGCTCCACATCAACTGGATGCAGTTGAGCCTTTCCCTTTGTGAAGGCAGGAATAACAAGCTTACCATGCCTTAGCCCTAAACTTTCAGAGATAGTGAAGCCTCTGTCTGCCATAACTGTATCTCCCGATAGCAATTTGTCCAAAATTCCACAGTTCTCTGTAAGGAATTTGTCAGAGGTTCGTCCACCCCAAGCCTCTGACACAAAAGACACAGTTTCTTGTGGGGAAATACCAATGAGAACTTTTATAGTATTATGATGTTTGTATGACGAGAACGTTTGGGCTCTAGCCAACAGATTTAGTGGTTTTTTAATAAACAATTCGAAGCAATTGATGATCACAGTCGCCTTTCGACAAAATGTGTATTGGAAACACATCGACATAGTTTTCCATATATGTTCTCTATCAGGCCAATAAATAAAACAAGAAATCCTAACATCCATAGCAATTATACATATACATATACATATACATACTTTATTAAACACATCCCCATAGGGGCTTTTCAGTGTCAAATACAATAGAATAGGTAGGTTATAAAAACA
>JANTNT010139417.1:0-10559 GCA_024752375.1 Entacmaea quadricolor
ATATATATAAAACAGGCCATTACATTAATATTTTTACCCCTGGTTGAGGATTGAGGTAAATTTTTTCTTCTGACCAGCAAAGATTTCCTCTTGGCTCTAAACCCCCTGGACGATGGTCAGTTTTAGAAAGACCACCCAAGATTTCCATGTCAATTGTTTTTTCTATCTTATGCCCAGAAATTTCTATTTTTTCTCCATGACAACCCAGGATTGTCATTAAAATTCAATCATTACCCCACAGGATTTCCTGAGGTTCTCAACTATGGATTACAAAAATTAAATGCAATGGCTAAATATGCAAAAATTTTGCTGTTTAATAAACAAGATCACCAGCCTCGGGCATTTCAGTCAGTCAGTCTGCAAAGTTTTGTATATATGCTGAACTGTATGGAAAATAAAATGCTTCAAAAAATCAATCATAATTCATCTTGATGACTTCCCCCTTCCCTCCCAAGCCACATTTTGTTAAGTTTGACCTGGAGGTTGTGTGCTGTCATGTCTTGTTAATAGATATATTCAGCTGTACAACCCAATCAAAAACACATTTAATTCTGCAACCAATTATGTTACTGACAAGCCACCCACTCTGGTTACAAAAATCAACATGCTAAATTCCATTTCCATCTGTGATTTAGCTGTGCCCTGACTTTTGTCAGCCTTGTGGTTGTTTCAGGGTTTGAAAAATTGTTCCTTTTTTTTTTTGCTTGTTGATAAAATTGATCAATTTGGCATTCTGCTGCACTTAAAATGATGGCCTGCAGATTTCAAGTTGCTCTACTGCAGGTAGACCGACTTATCAATTTATTATTTTATGTGACTAATTTTATAATTTTCTTGACATTGGCTGTAGAAAGTGTGAAGAAGAAGAAAGGAAAGGTATTGGTTCATTGTGTTGCAGGGGTTAGCAGGTATAATGAACGTGGACATGTCATCATCAGCATAATAATACAGTCATCATTACACACCTTTCCAATACAAATAAGGGTGAATTCAAATTTTAGAGGGGGGACCAGAGCAATCCCTTTGTGTGTTGAATAACAACTTTGCGACCCCCACCCAAAAAGTAGGGTTGAAAGGTCACAATCCTCTTTCCTACATGGCAGTGTTTTTTACTCCAACATCTTTTTTCAGGAAGGAAATAATGATGATCTCCTTTTGCTACTAATAAATATTTGGTGACCCTCCTCTGGCCTACCAGTGACCACTCCCCTTCTAAAAAAAATGAATGCTTCTCTAATAATATTGCATGTGTCCATCATCATCATAAATGTAATTGATATAGTAATAATTTGCACATGAGGATTCATTGTGTACCTAAAAGATTACCAGCGGCAGTAAATAAAGAGAATTTGTAACGAATAAACAGGACTTCATTGAACATCCAACAAGGAGAGAGTATATGATAAAAAACGGCAGCTAAGATAACAAGAAGGAGGCAGGCATCGCGCGGCTACGCGGGCGCATCCGTTAACTAATAACCGCAGGCGAGTAGCGACTGCTGGCGCAACCTCTTTTACTCTTTGCGGGATAATACGCTAAATAACATATGTTAGTTTGAACGGAGTGTTTTAGTGTCCAACATAGGATGTAATCTTTGAGATATGCGGGGAGATTGCGCATCCGTTGTCGTCTTGCAACAGCGAAACTTGTTCTTCACTATGAGGCTCTGCGACTGGTTGAGGGTCCTCTAGGGGAACAGCAACGTGATAGACTGGGAGGGACACGCTTTCTTACATGGATTCATATGGGAGCGTGAGTTCATTGGGAGGAGAGTAGGAGGTACATCGTTCTTTATCGGTAGGTTCTTCCTCTTCTTCTTCTTCTCCACTTGGATGATGGCTCTGGGATAGAATGAAGGAGGGTATTGCATAACACTCAGAAAGCTTGACCTTGTACGATGTTGACCGGAGTTGTAATCCTGAAAATTTCTTTATGAAGCTCCAAGTGTCGCTAATGCCGGTAACAACATAACGATCGCGGCCACGTAACTTGTTCCAATCTGAGATCAAATGTACGAGGTCTCCAACTTGGAGTGGTGGTATTGGTGAGCAGAAGTGAGGGTATGGCCATTTTTGAACCTCTCACTGTGGGGGTGATTGTCTGTGCGGCGTTAGTGTTGTTTCAGTATTTGTTGGCGGTCCGAGAGTGGGAGATGGTCGTTGGTATATTGGTTGCGTTGTGTCCATAATTCTCTGGCAGAGAGACCTTGGTGGCGAAAACGTGAGTTAAGGCGCGCTGTTGCAATGGCAAGGCCGGAGGCGTTAACGGGTCCGCCGCCTAATTCCTGGCGAAGGAGTTCTTCCTCTAGCTCTTGCCCTTTCCGCAACTGGGTTCTTATTTTTGTTCCTTGTGCGACCAACTTCGATCCACACGTTGAGGTGTTACAGTCCGTCATTATTACTTATGAATACGAAGCCCGAAGCAGGGTCAACGCTTATAAGAGCACGTGGACCATCGAGTGGGTGTAGGTCTACGACAAGACGGGTCAGAGCGTCACGAAGAGAGTCGTTTTTTCATCTGGTATTAGACATAACCGGGTGTAGGAGATTGAACACTCTCTGAGTACCAGGATTGCTTGGTTGTATCGCTTAATGAACTCAGCAGCAAAGGAAATACCGACGGCTTCTGGAGGGTCTTCAGAAGTTTGATTTACAAGATACTCTGGGAATTTTTGGAGGAAAGCACATGTGTGGCATGAAGTCGATACCCGTTTGTGGGCGTTACTCATGTCGAGGGCAAAGAAGTGTCGATGGACGACCGTTTGGAGCTGGTGGTGAGATGTGTGGTTCAGCTTGATGTGAAGCGCTGTCAATAAGCCATCCAGGACAGAGCTTGGTATTATTGCTTCGGAGGAGGGGACAAACGGCTGGTTTCGTTTTGCAACAAGGAGTCGACAAGGAGTTGAGGTAGCGTTTGACGTCTTTTATGTTCGTCAATTTTTTTGAAGGTCGTGTGCCATGTTTCAGATGGGCGTGGACTCTACGAAGGTCTGGGCACTCGTTCTGGAATTGACGCCAGGCAGATCTTGTAGTGAATGGAAGGCTTTTAGTGTTCTCGAGGACCTCTTGAACGGAGACACCGCAGACGACAGAATTCTCGGTTTCGTTAATAAAGGAACAAATTTGACACTTGGGTTCGTCGCACTCTGGGGCGTTTCGACTAGCGAAGTCGGATGGTAGATTAACTGTGCCAGCTAGGTGTTGCAACGTGACTTGGTACCGACTTACGGTAGTTAGGAAAAACGTTACTCTTGGAATTGCGGAGAATTCCCTCTGCATAGTTTGGCGATGGCTTGGACACATAGTTTGCTGTCTGTTAACACGCAGGAATGGCCCTTGGATTGGATAATGAATTATGAATTATTTTTATCGACCTCAAGAAGGCTTTCGATACAATTGACCATGAAGTTCTTATGCGAAAGCTGTGTAACTATGGCCTTGATCGAAATGCCCTTGTGTGGTTTCACTCCTATTTGAGTAGTCGTAGCCAAAAGTGTCTTGTAAATGGCAAGCTCTCAGATTCACGCCAAATAACTTATGGTGTTCCTGAGATCGTATAATCGGTCCGCTTCTCTTCCTAGTCTATATTAACGATTTGCCAAACTGTCTTACCGTAGCCAAAACGAACATGTTTGCCGATGATACTAATATTAGCCTAGCTGCTAGTAACTTTAACGATCTCCAAACTGGAATGAACTCTGAACTTTGCAATCTTAATTGTTGGCTAAAAGCGAATAGGTTGAGTCTTAATATTGCAAAGACAGAGTTCATGGTAATGGGTTCACGGCAAAGCCTTTTGGCTCAAGGAAATAGCGAAATAGCAATAAAAATAGAGGAGAAAAATATCAAGAGAGTTTGTCACACTAAAGCATTAGGGCTTACTATTGATGACAGACTCTCTTGGCACCAACATATCGATGAGATATCAAAAAAAGTCGCATCAGGCATTGCGGCATTAAGAAGGGTTCGACCATTTATTTCTATGGGCAATAATAATATATAAGGCCTCAATCCAACCACGCATGGACTATTGTAGTACAGTATGGGATGGATTAAGTAGCCATTTAACTGATAAACTTAAAAAACTTCAAAACCGTGCTGCCAGGGTGATCACTAAATGTAATTACGATACTAGCTCTACCACTCTCCTTCAATACTTAAAATGGGACAATCTTTATACACATCGGAAAAAGCTCAAGGCAATTTTGATGTTTAAAACCTTACATGAGCTTGCTCCAGTGTATATGAAAGATCTGTTCCTCCCTCGTAGCACAAATTGCAATCTGCGTGATCAAGAAATCAAATTGAACATTCCTAAACCACGTACGGGTTATTTAAAACGTGCGTTTAGTTAGTGGTGCTAAGTTATGGAACGACTTACCCCAGGAAGTAAGGAAATCTGGTTCATTAGGGAAGTAAATTGAACCAGGTTTCCTTCTAAAATACTTAGGTTCCCACACAGCAATCTTGTAAAACAGTATCTATCATGTTATAATTTTTATTATATTTGTGATATTGACTGATGATTTTTAACCGTGTTTAAATAAAGTTTGTATGTATGTATGAATGGAATAAAGTGCTTGACTGCAGCAGCGATACTCAGGACTTCGATCTCGCACGGCAGCCACGTTACTTGGTGCTTGCGTAGTTTTGCACTGAAGAAACCTGCGAGGTGTAGGTGATTCCCGCGGGAAATGTATAGGGTAGCACAGAGGCCGCGTTTAGTTACTGAACCGTCGGTTACTATCCACAGCTTGTCTGACGGGCGTGGCAGGACGATTATATGAGAGGAGAGGGCCTGCTGAGCCGTTTTGAATCTGTGATGGAGAATGTCGTCTTGTTTGAGTTTGTCTTGAGATTGTAGGCCAGAGATTGCGGTGTTGAGTGGGTCGATAAGTGTGGAACAGTCAGGAAAGACGCGACTAAGGACTTTGTAAGCGCCAATGAAGGAATGAAGTCTTTTAACGGTTTGGGGCGGGGGAGCATGAGGAGAGAGCAGCGATGTGATGAGGACTAGCTGAGAGTTTGCCTTGGGACCATATCTATCCCAGGATTGTGGTGGTCGATCTTTGAGCAAATAACTGTCTTTGTTGGAGACAGGCGGAGGTCACAGCAGTCGAGTTGTTCAAGTACAAGTTCCCAGGTTAAGAGAAATTCTTCTGGAGTCTCTCCTTCGCAATAAAGGTCGTCAGCTGTCTTCGCTACGTGGTCGGTTTTTATTATGAACTTCCATGGTGCAGTCGTGCGGATCATGGAGTCCACATCGGGCATTAACGACGTCTGTGTCTTACTGTAGTGTCCAACGTCTGCGAACGCTGTGACGAGACGGTGACCACCTGATGGCTTTTTCACAAGGAATGATGGTACTCGACTGTTATCCCAGCGTCTTCGGGTTTACGGAAGACTTGAGCACTTACTAGTTCGTCAAACACCTCTTGTAGTTCTGAAAGCTTATTTCAGGAGTATTGGGGAAGACCTCCCTTGCGTTGTAGTGGTTGGACGGGCCCCATGTTTACATTGGCTTCTAAGGGCCCAGCGGCTCCATTATAACCCGGGATGTCTGGTTTGAAAACTGAGTCGTAACTTACTTTAGTACTTGTTGGTAATGTCTACGCATGGAATCGGAGAGCAACCCATTCGGGTCTAGGCTTACACTGTCTAAGTAAGGACTGTCGGGCGTGTTCGCTTTAACATTGTTAGTCGTGGGTGGAGGCGCGGTAGGGAATATCACTTCGTTGGTAGATCGAGCCAAACATACATGGTCGTTGGGTCGGACTCAGAATCGTTGAAGATAAGAACTTTGTTACTAACCGTTTCTACGATCTGCGGCTGGGGCCAGAAGTGTGAAGGAGCGGTGTGCTTGGAAAATTGGTATGTCGCCGCTGGGCTCGATAGCGACAGTCTGTTCCTAACTCTGGTGGGACATCAACTTTCACGTATTCTCCTGGACAGACCACTCTTGTTGGTGAGGACCACCGGAAGACGTACTTCGTGTGTGTGTGTGTGTGTGTGTGTATGTGGGGAGGGGGGTTACTGCATTAGACTTTCTATTCAGATGTTCGTCGGTATAATACAGGATAGTCTCTGCTTCTTGGATTCGGAGTTGGTGATTCGCTGGCCGCACTGTTATATCGTTAGCAATGAGGAATGGGTTGCCAGCCACAACAAGCGCATCAAGGGCGAGCTTTTTTGTTGGCTCGTGAGAGAATTAGCTGAACCTCGCCTATGACAGCTAGTGGTGTTGAGCCATCAGCTTGCAAAGCTTGTTGGGACGACTTTTCGATGGCGATACCAAAAGAACGTCCAATGGCGGCTTTGATCATGCTTGTTTCGTCGCCAGTATCCAAGATGAGCTTTAGTGGTTGCTGTCTGTAGTAAGCGTTGAAGTGTGGAGACTGTCTAGTGGTTACTCTGCGAGAGACGGAGGGGGCTAAAGGGCTGGGCGTGACGTCAACAAGATCGGGATGGGTGTACTCTTCTGGGGTGTAATTTACTTCCTTATCATCTTCGATGGATGATGCGAATCGTGCCTTCGTGAGGTAGAGGCAATCCTCGGGGGGTAGGTAAGGGCATTTGCTTTGGAAGTGTTGATCGTTGTGGTTTGCCTGTTTGCACAGTGGGCATGACTTGGGACGCTTGTCAGGTGGTGTTGGACGAAACGGGGGCCTATACCGACTACGTGTGGTAGGAAGTCTAAGCTTTGCAGCGGTTGCACGCAACACTTTGAAGTCTGCGGCTGTGTGGAGCTCTTGTAATAGTGAATCAAGAGCTTGCGAGATTTCTGGTTTTATTGAGGCCAAGGAGCGTGATCTAAGCTCGGTCCCATAACGTCATAACAACAACAACAACAACAACAACAACAACAAAAAATAATCTTAATAATAAGATAAATAATAAAATACTAAGATAATAATGACTATTCTAATAAAAATAAGACGCATTAACTATTGTTAGAAGTGGCAATCAGGGTTGGAAAAAAAACTTTTAAAATCTATTAGTCCTACAATTAAAAATGCTGTAATGATTGCCGTTCCTTAAGTAGTAATCATGTGACTCAGCCCTAGTTGGAGGAAGGATATGATAGAGGCGTGAGGACGGGGTGTAAATTTTAGCAAAGGTTTTGGAACAAAGAGTGTCCCTACGGGTGTCAAGGCGAGGTAGAGCAAGAGTGGAAAGAACAGTAGAGTAGGAGAGATGTGGGAATAGAGTTCCCAGACCTCGATCGCCTCTGAATTTTCTCAATTTTGTCAGAAAGGTAGAGAGGGATACAAGTACTCCAGGAACGCAAGAATTGCGAAATATACGAAGAATATAGAGTCTTTTGGCAGCTTTACGAGTAATGGAAGTAATATGTTCATTCCATTTAAGATCATTTTGGATGACTATTCCAAGGACTTTGAAAGAGTTTATTCTCTCAAGCGGTTGGCCATCAACCAATAAAAGTGTGGTCAAACCGTGAGGAGGATTACGGATGAAAGAGACAGAGAGTTCCTTATATATTTTTTTAGTTTAGTTTCATATTGTTCCTAGATGCCCAATTAGAGATTGAGTTAAGGTCATCTTCGATGGATGATAGGTTATTTTTGGGGGTTGATTGCGAGATGATTACATCATCAACGTACATCCAGTGGTTAGAGTTGAGGGGAACGACACGCTAGATCGTTGATCATGACCAAAAAGAATTGGTCCTAGCTTGGTTATGAGGAACTCCAGCGGTAACCGTGGCCCATTTAGAAGTGATCTCTCTAAGTTTAACCATTTTTAGGCGATTAGACAGAAAGCTAATAATCCATAGGATAATAGATGACCAGACACCAAAGCTAACGAGCTTTGTGATGACAATATTGTGGTCAATCCAATCAAAAGCTTTTGAGAAGTCCAGAAAGCAGACCCCTCGACAAACGACATGAGGCGCTGACAAAGGTCTTCCGGGCGTTCATCGCCCTCGAGCTTGATGTTGTTATAGTCAAGGAAATGGGCCCCAGTAGGTTGGAAACCATAGTGCATGCGAATCATTTGCCAAATTGCCCGGATCTAGGTGGAATTTTTAACGATAGAATTTTGGAAGATAATAGGGCAATTAGTCGCAATCTGACCGAGCATTAACTCGAGATGCGTACATCTCTGTTGGGCTTTGCGGCGTCTCGCAGTTGGGACATCGTCTCCATCATCTTGGAAACTCCTGTTTTGGACAATGTTTTTCTTGTGCCATTTGACATTGTCGCCAAGAAAAGCCGCGAAATTGGGATCGAGAGGTAACGTATACTGTAAATTCCGCCTCCATGCTTCAAAAGAAGTGATAGTTTCGTGTTTAGTCAGTGACCATTGTTTTGGGGCTCGAGTAGTAGACATGTTTTTTTCTTTTTTCGTTGTCTCTTTCTTTTTTCTTTTCTTTTTTTTTTTATTATGTTTTCGATGATGTTTAAACTATATGGACAAAGTTATACTTTCCTGAGATTTTGTGACGTTTTTAATTGCCCCTACGTGGTCTTGCGGCTTGTTTTGGGGTTTGTTTTGTTTCTTGACTTGTCTCGTGTTCTTCTGTTGAACGAATGAACTGTTCGTTTTCCAACCACAGTGTAGGCAGGCTCGTTACCGAACCTTTGCCTTGATTATCTGGATTTTGCTGTTTGCAAGGGTTCTTATACGGCTGCCCACACGCCAGTAAATAAAGAGAACTCGTAACGAATAAACAGGGCTTTATTGGGCATCCAACAAGGAGAGAGTCGGTGATAAAAAGCACAGCTAAGATAACAGCAAAAAACAAGCAGGCATTGCGCGGCTATGCGGGCGCATGCGTTAACCAATAACCGCAGGCGAGTAGCGACTGCTGGCGCAGTGCCACAGGAAACCCTATTTTATCTTGTCCACGCATTTATAAAAATAAAATAAAAACGAGTTTGAAATACCTGTACTCACATTTAGGTTTTTTGGGTCGGGCTTTCATCATCTTTTTGACCATTATTTTGGCCGTTGTGATGACCTTGTGATCTGACCTTGAAGAAACTGACATTTTTAAATATATATAGCATTACTAAACCTTTCACAATCAAATAGCTCACATATGCTATAAGTTTTACCCAATCCACAAACGTATTTACGGGGGCATTCAATTTTTGGAAGGGGAAGTGGGCCAGAGAAATTCAGGGGAGGATCACCAAATTTCTACAGTAGCAAAAGAGGGGATCATCATTTTTTTCTTATTGAAAAAGGAGGTGTTTGAGTAGAAAAAAAAGACTGCCATTTAGGAAAGGAGGTCATGACATTCACTGAACTTTTTTTATTTAACTCAGTGGGATTCCTCTCGCTTATCCCCACTTTAAAAAATGAACGAGGAGGCTAAGACTGGAAAATATAAGAGACTACTATGCAAGAGAAAAAAAGCGAGGTGATTGAGATAACCAGATTTTGTAGATCTTAGCAACAAGTGAGGGGCCTATAGTTTCAGTTCCCAGCCTAGACTGCCTATTTTTTACTCTTTAGGGAGTGGTAATTAATTACTGGAGGGGGAGGGCCGGTAAATTTGGGGGAGGGCTACGTTTTTGGGCTCGGTTTTTTTGGGGGGGGGCACAATTTTTTGAGCCCACATTTGGGGGGTTGGTCATAATTTTTTGGGCTTTGATTTGGGTAGGGCCACAATTTTTTGGGCTTGGATTTGAGGGGGGCCAAGATTTTTTGGGCTGATGTTTGAGAAATTTTACCGGCCCTCCCCCCAGTAATTAATGACCGCTCCCTTAGATATGTTTATTCTTTTATATCACAGATTCTCACCGAGTATGAAAAAAAAGTTTAACGTTAGAAGTTCATTTTTTTAAAAAGCTTTTCGATCCACGCAGGCGAAATTGCATACGATCACCAATGTCTTCTATAAAAATTAGGGCGAATTACCATGCGAATTATCACCAAAACGAGCGCGCGGATCCCCCCTTTTTTGCTTTCATCCACTTTGTTAAGATTTATTTGATAGAACTGATGTGAAATTATCACAAAGGTCAAATAAATAAACAAATATCAAAAATATCCATGAAAGTATAAAAAAATGTTTAACGTTAGAAAACGTCCTTATGGCTTAGATATGCAGGTATTTCTGTCTAAATTTCAGATCTGCAACATTGGTTATAGCATATCTGATGAAGTACCAGAGAATGAACTTAAAAGATGCCTATCAACTAGTAAAAGATAAAAGGTCACTTATCAGCCCTAACAAAGGATTCTGGCTGCATCTTATAGACTATGAAAGAAAATTATTTGACAAAACAACAGTAACCATGAAAGAAACCAAAAATGGTAAGATCAACACAGGTAGCCCAAGCTCTATTTCTATGGGCTTTATGCTTAGAGTTTGTAATCTGGATTATTTTTGAAAATGCAACAATAAATGCTACTAACTTTTCAAATTATGTTGAGCTGTTCTTTGTCTCGGTTTCTACTAAGTTTCAGCCATTTTGGAGCTTTTTTAAGCCGTTGGTCTTTCAGTTTGGGTACGGGAGAACCTACATAGCAAGCAGTTGATGTAATATATGCATAAAGTCTATTGTCTTCTATTGTCGTTCTATCTAT
>JANTNT010139528.1:0-10559 GCA_024752375.1 Entacmaea quadricolor
CCTGCCTTTTATTTAAACCATGCGGGGCTAAAGTACACAATTGCGCGCTCCAAAAAACTTCTCTTGTCAAAAGAATTATTTCGACATTATGCCTAGCATTAATGCGCTCAATAACAATGAATTCAAAATCCTTAGATCGTTTTTTGGGTGATGCTTTTCATAAACTAAACACTGCCCCCTCCTGACGATAATTAACGAACAGTCCCTTAGCATGGAAATCTCTTTCCATTTTATTCTGTGAAAATGAACAACGCGCGTTCGTTTTGCATTTTCACAGTATAGAAATTAGTATCTATGGAAATTTTCTGGAAATTTTCGATTTCTATACTGTTTCTATACTAAGGGACTGCGCAGTAATTATCAGGGGGTTCTAAAACGGGAAAGGGACAATGTCTTAATTATTTAATGAAAAGAAGGGGGTGATATGTAATTTTCCTCTTAGATTTCAAGTTTGTGCAAATGTACGCTAATGTTTAGCTTTAACCGGGGGAGTTAGAAGTTATTTCAACTTTATACAGGGGGGTTCAAGTTAGATTTAAGCCGTAGTGTACTCATTTTAAAAACCCCTTCCTGATAATTATTGCGCAGTCCCTAATTAAACTATTGAAAATCGGGATATTTTTTCCCCAGTTTTTGTTGTTCTTAGCAGGATAGATCTAAGTGTTCGCATAGTTTCTAATGTAATGGTATGTATAGGTAATTATAGGTATAGTTATTTTATTGCTGCCATGTTGTCTTCTGTAATAAAGCAAACTGTATCAATCTAAACACTAATACTATACTTAAATGTTAGAGACTGATGTCATTCCTTTACGCACGTGCTGGTTCAGCGTGGAATGAACAAGAAGTCAAAGACGGCATGAGGCGATAGCAGAGCACTGTATGAAGAATTTCTTGTTTATTCTACAGCCATCGTGTGCATGTATTGGCCGGTAAAGGATAAACAAGAAGTCGCAAACCCTTTTAATATTCAACAACATACGCGTGTACTGACAAAAAAACCATCCGCACGTGCACAGAAAGAACTAAGCGCGCTCAAATAATTCATAAATAAACAACGAAGAAAAAAAATTAAAAAAGCACATTAATGTCCCAATTTGAGAAAGTAAATTACATTTTTAAAGTTTTCAAAGAAAAAAGAATAAAACAGTTTATAAAAAATTCTCAAATTAGTCAAAAATGGAAAATCGCGCTGTAAACTCTTTTACAGCACGTTGATGAGCCAATCAGCTTCCAGCATTAAACTTTCTTTTAGTTAGTAATAGTATTAGTCTCGTGTATATTAGTGTGTTGTGTGTGTTATTGGTATTAGTATAATTAGTTAATTGATTGATTGATTTAATAGTAACGACAAATAGATTAAATATGATGTGATTTTGAATGTATTATTCGTTAGTCACCTTTGTCACAAAAGCACAATAAAACTAGCGTGCTTAGTAGATTGCCCAAAAATGCCTTGAGAAACCTGGGTAGTGTAAGAGCGTAGTTCTAGACCTCACGTCAATCTAGCATGACTCTAGGTATTTTCCAAAGTAATCACAAAATTCTCTGTATTCCTGTCTAACGTCATCTTTGAGCGAACGGTAGGGAATCCGAGTCAAACGTCAGGATTCATGGATTAACAACTCATTTACAAGGTCACTGGATAAAAGGATTCCTGTGAAGGACCTCCTAGATGGAGATTAAGGAAATGATCGAAATAGAAGAAAAAGAACAAAGAGGGATTAATGTATTTAGATTCTTTCAAATTATTACACGTGTTTCTAATATTTGAGCAAATGGCTTCCAGCAAGTAGTTAACTGCCTATTTTGTTTGATTTAGTTAAGTCTTCATCGACGTTTTAAAGGATGCATAGCTCGGCCTTGACTTCTTGCTGTTTACGCAACACACTTCGAAATTCACTCTGTTTATAAACACTTCCGGTGAATTATATTCATAGCATGTACAATAACACAAAAAGAACATGAAAATTTTGGTTAATTTGGATCATTTCATTGGGAACAACTTTCTGAACCACTTCTTAAAAGGTGCATGAATCGCTTGATTTTTTCCCTGTCTTTTAAAAGTATTATTTTTATTCAAGAATGCGAATGAATTCATATGGCTGATCAGTTGGAAGTTCGGAGTTGTTTCAAAAACAAATTTTATTTTGAATTTTACAGATTCTTTGGAAATGAGCGTCGTCAAATTCGCTGTCCAAACAGACAATGCGTTCATATACGAGAAATGCGAACAATTTGTACTCTAGTCGGGACCCTTGAAACATAGCGTGTCATTTGCATCTCAAAGTCCTGACTAACAATAACAATATGCAATAATGACAATCATTAAAGGACAAGCAAGGGTTATTCTAACATTGGATCCAATTTCCTTATGAATCAACCGCGAGTGATTTGTTGACGTGTTGTTTACAGAGTGATGGTACAATTGTCTTACACGTTAGCATTCCTCACGCCCACATTAATTGATCTCCTAATGGGATAACTCACAACCTTTCAATCTTACGAAGCACTAAATCGAATTATGAAGACTATCTCTGGTTGGTTTTAACGACTATAATTCGTAGAATACCTATGGCTGGGTGTGATTGAGCGGGAAAGTGTTCAATCGCAAGGTCAGTAAAATGACGGTGTTTGCTTGTTGTGTTTGTACAATGCTACTCAGACGGTCCCTCCCAGTGTGCTTGTAATTGGCCGCTATTACTTTAATTAAGTCTGTTTTGTGCAAGTCGATTCCATTCTACGTAGGCACGGATCTTAGTCTTTCTAAACAGAATGCAATCGTACAGACAGAATGTAGAAAGCCGGTTTTCTTGTGTCCCGAAACAAAGAGGATAATTGGAAGACGCCTCATGCTGATGCTATATCTTCAGTGCACGCTAACTAACCTCTTTTAGCCATTCGATCTGCGCTCATCCCAAAACAACCTCATCGTCTCTTTGCCCTCTCGTTGCAGCGAGAGACCGCCAAGCAAAACGAAAGGACAGCATTAAAACAACATGTTTATTTCTTTATTTTCACCATTTAAGTTTTTCTTCCTGTTCTTTGCTGTGTAAGTCCACATTACCATTTAAATATTCCGTTCTCTCACTCAATACTGACAATACATTTGCTATTGGAATGACAGTGACTAAAATTTTCCTTTGGGGTGATTTTTGGGACTCACCCTTCATTTTGTAAACTAATTCGTTGGTCCTTCCTTCAAACAGACGTGGATATGTACAAACATCGACGGCAACTCCATGGGTAAGTAATAGACATTCTAAAACGCGCGGACACTGTTTTATTCGTTTGTCTCTAACTTAACCCTGAATGTGTGTTGAAACGTTTCTTTGACTCAAAGAGAGTTGTCCTTTTTTTGTGTTGTAGTCTGCGAAGCCTTCGTTTGATCAATACGTTTCGAAGGAAAGAGGACGAAGCGACCTTAGAAGCTTGCCGTTCTTAAGAGAGACACAATTGTATTCTCGCTCAAGTCGTGGCCATCTGAGAATCCTTGGGAGAAAGATAGACGCAGTTGGAAAAGATGGAGACCCATATGGTATGAAACTAACTATAACTAGTGTCCCATTGAGAATTTTCCCAAAGCATGCGTTTTGGAAAGTGTGAAAGCCAGTTAAATTTCATTGAAATTGAAATGAATTTTGCCTTTCAGACTAGCACCTTATTTTCACCCTGTACTTGATTTGTCTTGTTACTCTAGCTCTAAGCTAACCGCACACCTATTGAACTTCCAATTTTTTCACCACCGTCAGTGACGTTTCGTAAGGTGTGAAAAGGTCGCTGTAGCTTCTAGATATAATATAAGCATTGCCAAACTTAATCTGCCAGAGTAAACCCTTTGTGGCTTCATATGTACTGTATGCGTATGTTCATTGTGAAAGTAGACTTACATGCGCGCTAAAACAAACCGAAGAAAGATAGCCAAGTTTTGTTCGTGTTCTAAAGAAAACGGCAACCCGAAAAGGAACTTTCTTTAAACACTCCGACACGGTTTGTTTCTGGTACGATTTCGATTTCTCCTAATATGGTTATTTGCGGGAAAATTGAGCGTCGTTTCGAAAACCCAGTTGGACTAACATCATGTTGTCAAAAGCTAAAAGTCTACAGCGGTTTACGGCAAACGAATTCTGTCAACAAACACAACAAAGCAGCTTAACTAACGAAAATCATTTGGAAGAAAATATGCCAAATGTGCTAGGTTTACTTTGTCTGAAGGCTACGCGCCAATATTATGAAGCTTACAGGTTTATGGCAACAAATTTACCCCTCTAGCGTTTAAGTATTTGCGGAAAATTTTTAAAAGACAAACTAGGAAAGCAGAGAAGAAGTTTTAATTTCTAGTAAGGTATTTACTACAAGTCAGTTCTTTATTTGTTTTAGTTAGTCCTTTAATGGAATCATCGGCGAGAAAAACTTAATTCATTTGACAATGTCATTCTTTGATCCCTCAACGAAAGGAAAAGAAAAGTCACTTGCAGGCGTTTAAACTGAACTCCATTTTTGAGTTTTCCTTTTCTGAGCTGGAACGACTTGACTCTTTGAAGTTCTCTAGAAACACAATAGCATTTGAAGCCCAAAAGGAAGTCCTATTATCAAACTTGCTTACTTCGATACAAAGGAAGTTTCATTAAACTTTTCAAAATAAAACCAACAACGTCTCGCATGAAAACACAAAGATAATGCAATAATACTGATTCATAAAACTGCTTCCAACTGAACACGCTTCATTTGTAACTAGAATTAGCGATGATAATGTAAGATACATCCTGCCATCAATAAAGAAAGCACTCACACGATACCGTGCTAAGTTTATCATCTTGTTTTGTTTGTGATGACAGCAAAACTGATCATAGAATCGGACAACTTTGGTCGTGTGAAGATTAAAGGTGCTAAAACCCGAAACTATCTGTGTTTCAAGAAAGATGGTCGTCTTATTGGAAGGAAGGTAGCTCTTAGATCATATGTCCTTTTCATTATTATATGTTCCGAATGTTTGACTAGTGCTGTGTACACAGCCTTAATAGGCAGGACCATATACATGTGCTGCAAACAAATCCTAGCCATAAACACGTTTTTACGGTTGATGCTTTCTTGTCTTTCAAGAAGCATGGATTCCAACTGACCAAAATGGCCTTAAATATAAATAAATGATTTTTTTAAATTTCCTGTATGCTATAATTTTTTTTAAGCCTTGTCACATCTTCACTATCGTATCATAATGTTCAAACCAAAGTCCACCCTCAACGACAAACAGTAAACACATCCCACGCATTGGCAGATTTGCAAAGGAAATCTCTGACTGCTTGGGATGTTTCGCGCTTTTTCGTGGGTGCGCTTTTCTCGTTTAAGACAATCTTTTCAGCTACTGCAGTTTGATTCATATGAAGATCTATTTCGCGCTATTTTCGAGGAAAATCCTGTTATTTAAATTGTTGCTATAGTTACTGACTCTTGCACTGAATCCATGCAAGAATTTGCTGTCAAGGGGAGTTGAAGACCTAATATGCATGCATCCTGAGACTGTATTGTCTTCAGCAGCTAAATTAAGTCAATAGTTGTGGAAGGGGTCAGGACTGATGGTTTTCTTGTGAAATCCTCCTTTAGAGAAAGAGAAAAGCATAAGAAATATACAGCTAAGGGAAGGTTCCACCGATTTAATATTACGAAAGGACAGGAAGATTTCAAGGGGGTCATTAAATTTCTGAAAGAAAGATATAGAGGGGGCCTTTTTATTTTGGGATGGCTAATTGAAATTTTTATTGCCATGCTAGTGATTTTTACACTACACATTTGGGGGCCGCAAAATTTGGCAAGTTTAGAAATGGGGGCTCTGAAAATTTCATATTCTTAAATTGAAAATTAAAGGAACCTTCCCTAAGACAAGAAGAATAAATTTCAGAGAAGAAAAAAGTAAGAAAGGTGGATGCAGTCTGCATCACAGAATGGAGCCAAAATTCGTGAAAAGAATCCGAATTGACTTCTCGATGGAACAAAGTTTCCTGATGGAGAAAAGGAGGAATGAACAAAGGAAAAAAGAAATTAAGCAAAAACTTAGAGACTAGGGTATAGATGGTTTTAACAAACTCTTATATATGTTTGGAAATATTTCAAAAGTTTAGAATCAATGGAAATTTTAGTAGTTGGGAAATAAGATAAAAGGATGTCTTGGCGGTAAGCGGTGTTAGTAACTCTAACGCCATTCTAGCTTTGTCAGTCGTCAAGCTGACAAACTATACCTACTCAAAAAGGTAGACTGGAGTGGGAATAAAGTACGGGGTTGTGGATGAGCTGTTCATAATTGACAAACCACATTCTGAAACTCGGTATACTTAAATCTTTTATGAGAGGATTGAGGGTTGGGGAGTTGAGTTGTCCATGAAATGAAAACTATCCACACACACACACACACACACAGTATTCAAGGAAACTTCACAAGAGTATCGGGAGAGGAGAAGTCTTGGTTTTTTAATGTGTGTTCAATGATCCCAGTGGCCATGGGCGGATTTAGGGGTGGGCCGAAGAGACCGCGGCCCCCCCTTTTGAGTGATATATTTTCTTTACGTTTGCATACAGTCTTGAGGTTTTTGTCTCAGGGCGAAGTTGTCCGGCCCACCCTTTCTTTGATTTCTGGATCTGCCCCTGGTGGCGGATCCAGATTTGGTTCCTTGGTGCCCATGAAACCCCCCACCCCACCCCAAATCGTTCTCACCCTAAAATAATACATTTCAACATATAATAGTTGTTCTTTTGTCATATACCTTTTATAAATGTGTGGGAGTTGAAACGCCCAAGTCCTAGCCCTGGATCCCGTTTAATAAATTTGCCTTATTCTGTCCTTTATCTAGATGTCAAAAGCAAAAAAGTCTAAATGTGTATTCTATGAAAGATATGCAACAAACTCATTCACTGAGTTCTCCTCGGCGTTCAAACCAGAGTGGATGATCACTGTGTCCAAGAAAGGCCATACCAGACCTGGTTTTAAAGGGAGGAATGGTCAAAAATCTGTACAGTTCATCCAGAGACCGACGAGAATCATCATCGAGACAGACAATGTAGGACAGTCATTTGTTGATGGTCTGAGCCAACATATTGCACAACTGTTGCGGAATTTCAGATCGCAGGATGGTTCAAAACGCAATGGACTTTATGTTTCACAAAAGAGCAAAATTGGACGCTCCAAAAAAATTAAAAATAACGCTCTGAAAGCGGAGAGAAAACGCAAAAAAGAGAAGAGGAGAAAAAGAAAGAGGAAGTTACGATTAGCGAGAAAGAAACACAAAAAAGAATTAAGAAGAATGGGAAAGAAAAAGGACAAGAAAAAGAAACCAAATATCTCCTGAACGATAATACAATTGTAGTTCTTGGTGCAGAAGGAGTGCGTCAGTCACAATACCAAATTATCTGACTTATTCTTTTATTCCTAAGCCACCACGAAAGAATGCTTGTTTTTCGTAGAGTTGCCAAACACTTTTGCGTTCTTAATCCGGTTAAAAATAGAAATGGTGCGGTCAATACTATATCAAGAAGAAGAAGGGAAAAAAAAAAAAAAAACCCAAAGCTACTATTACCTTTTCTAGATTTATTCCAGTCATTCCCCTTGTTTTCTTACGAATTGGTAGGAAATTTTATCATTTATTTGCAAGTTTGCAGATGCATAACTGCTAAAATTGAATTATATTATATGCGCATCATCTTAACAGTACGTTTAGGGGTGCAACGCAATTAAAATTAGGCACTTGCATCTTTCACCATAAATAATATTATTTAAATTTTCTTTTTGTATACCTGATTATATTGTCCTGACATTTAGTAGCTACCGAAGGGCTGTTCATTTCATTTGGTACATTACGTCACGTCTCACACTGCATTCGTTTCACTTTGCACGGAGCTACTTGCGCATGCGTTAGGTGTAAATACTGTAACCGCTGTGCAGTTGAATTTTTCTTGTAATTCGTGAAAAACTATTATAGCTTGCTATAAAAACTTGAATTTTAATTTGAACTAAAAGAAATTAATTGACAAGGTTGTTCTTGATTTAGACGCTTGAGATAAAATTAAATGTTTTATACAAATTCTCGTTTTTGTTGCCAATCCTTTTGCGTTTGGGTTACCTTTGTAATGCCTTGTCGTCTCAACCGATGGACGATGCGTGGTGTACATTTTGATTTTAGCCACCTTGGTGAAGCAAAGTAAACTAAAGCCAATTCTGGTTTTGCCTTGATTCTCGCGATTAATCTCTGAAAAATAGGCACAATTTAAGAACATTCTTTATGGTGTTTCAATTTTGAGCTAAAGTCATTATTGATCGCCGAGAAATATATTGATGGATTGCAATAATCCCCAAGGGAATCAAAAGACAAAGAAACAGCGGCCATGGTGGTACGAACAAAAGAAGCTAGTGAGAAATCTTTTGTTAAATAACACCAACATGGCCGCGATGACGTAACGTGCAATCGAAGAATACATCTAGGCATTATCAATATATTCCTATAGAAGGTTCGTGGAATTTGAAAGCAGACTCTCTGCATTGCTCACTCATCCAAATCTGTCAGTAAAAGTTGACAGGCTACAAAGTCAAAACAGGGGTTTTGGAGATGGGAAAATACAAGTAATTATTGGTAAATTACAACAGGAGAAACAAATGTGTTCTTCCATGAATGTTGTGGTATAATCTTTTCATTTTGTCCCTTTTTCGATTCTTCAGCCTCTCAAGTGGATGGCATTGCTGGTTTACGTTACTATGGCGTTGTTCTCTCACCAATTCAGCACTTTGGTGCAAGGGTTCCGTGGATCGAGCCCCGCGTTCAAAGTCTTGTATGTGAGTTGAGTTTGTTTGATGTGTTGTTCTCTCGTATGCTACGATGTTTTCTCCGTGTGCTCCAATTTTCCTCCTGTAAAAATCAACATGTGCATGGGTTTGAGTGTTGTTTGTTGTAAATACTGAATGTAGTGGTAGTGTCTGTAGAGTAAACCCAAAGGAACGGAAGAGCCCCATTAAGAGGAGTTGTGGCTGTAATATATGAATTATATTAAATTGGATTCGCACGCAAACCCGAAAAAACGGTCTATCGTATCGTAAATATTCTGCGCAAACATTCTTTACTTTTGAGGCAATTTGAGAATGTATTTACAGTTAGGAGACTAAACCTGTATACATGGATCTTTAATAATAATAATAATGATGATGATGATAATGATAATAATAATAATGGAGTTGTGGTTGTGGAGGTGGTAGTGGTGGTGGATGCTTGAATAGCGCATTTGACATATGTCTCAATGCGCTTTACAATTCAGTATCATCAGTGGAGGACTTTACGGGCTGCATAGTAAGACGCCATTGGCAGCCGCGCAACTTCAAACATGAGAAGATAATTAGTAGTTAGTACGTTATGTCTCCAAATGGAATAGGCTGTTGAACCGGGAGACAATCCCGTACTCTTATACGGACAATTCAACAGGTCCTTTATGTCCCCCATGATACAGGTTAATGAAGGAATGGGAGACGGGGCCTACGGTTTAAAGTCCTTATCCGAGAAGACTTGAAAGTCTAACCATTTGCAGATATTATTACAAAGGCAGCACTTTCTTCTCAGTTACTTTAAGACCCCGAGTGTGGGTCCTGCCGGGATTCGAACCCCGACCTCCCATACAACAGACTTTACCATCTGAGCTATCCGGGCGGATATCCTTGGTGTATTCGAAAGAGTCTATCAGTTCTTTTTCTCTACAGGATTACGCAACCAACATATTCTGAAAAGCTTGACTGGTCACGAAGTGAAGATCGGGAATAGGGACGAGAAAATACCTGAAATGCATAAAAGAATTCAACAAAGGTAACATAGAATTTCCTTTCATACTTTTAAATTACATTTCTAGACTTTGTGGCCTGCGCGAGCAACCCTTAGCAAAAGGGCGATTGTTAAAGTAATGAATCAAGCTCTTAACGTGCTGATTATGAACACTCCACAGCTTGTAATAAGTACAAAGTACAATCTCATGACAGTCTTTCATGGGTGTCTAATATGCCAACATCTGTATTTCTCACCCAAGAACAAATCTGCAAGTCATTAAGATGGTACTTTGCAGTTTTAAATCCTTTTCCTGCCCTGTTGCGCTCACGAGAACAATAGAATCTGCGAGGGTAGAAATGCTCGTTCCCTTGGTATTAAAGTGATAATTAAGTACTGATTTTAGGTATAAGTATCTTATGGCTACATTATCTCATACTGTGCATCAAGAACTGTCTACAAAGTTGGCCATATTGACTCGATACACTCATTCAGTTTGGCCACATCTGGCGCCATTTCAAACCATTATTTCCTTGAGTATCGTAACTTTATTTTCTTATTATTCTAATGTTTTTAAATTGGCCATATAGACTCGTTCAGTTTGACCCAAAGCTTTTTTTTTTTTCATTTCATACTAAATGATCATTTGGTAAAGTGTTGCATCTTTTGACTTTTTATTCTTTCTACAAATTTGACCACACACACACACACACACACACACACACACACACACACACACACACACACACACACACACACACACACACACAC
>JANTNT010139639.1:0-10559 GCA_024752375.1 Entacmaea quadricolor
ACACTTTAACTTGGATTTTCTCTGCCAAATTTACTTGTATCTTGAAAATTTTAGTAGAACATGCAATAACTAACCTATGAATTTGATAAGTCAGATAAAACATTCGCGTTCGACCTTTATGGGCATTAAAAAGCCTTGCCTGTGGCTCGACCTTTAAATCCCCATAAAGGTCTCCCACTTATATTTTATCTATCACTTAAACTTTAACCAAGGAGTTTTATTTTGACAACTCTTGTAGTAGAAATAACACTACATATACATTCTGCAATCAGTTTTGTTAGGTTTATCATGATAAAGTTGTGAATAAATACTGCATATTTGAGGACCAAACCCAAGTTTATTTATTTTTCTGGTAATCAACAACTATATCTCCTAACTCCTATCTCCTATCTCCTATCTCCTACCTCCTACCTCCTACTACTACTCTTACTACTACTACTGTGGCCTCAGCCGAGCTGCACATCTAGAAGCCCAGACTTCACGGTTGTTCCTACCTAAATTGCCAATAACTACCCCTAGCTGAGCAGTGAAATGTTTTCTAACTAATCAGAGCACATTTAGACCTTTGGTGACCAGCCCTCTTGTTTAGCCTCTTTTTTAATCCAAATTACAAGAGAACTTCATAAAAGTTGTAGTGAGTGATTTAAAGTCAAAATCATAAAGAGTTGAATGTTATCAGTGATTGAACAATTAACCATGAGAAATCTAACTTTTTAAACCTGAATTGAGGGCCGAACATTTTGTCCAACAATCCTTTGCACACTTAGTTTTGTGTTCAGCTGGCCAAAAATAAAGAATCTATTTCCAGACTTAAAAAAATGTAGCCTCTTACAAGTGGGATTTACTCTATTAGCATGCGGAAGTGTACATCCATAACTGATTGACAGCATACTAATAAGAGCAAGTGCACACTTGTTCAAAGTCAGATGATTTTTTCAACTATCAAACCTTTCTACTTAAAACTGCTTACTTTTTCAGGTTTAGCATAAATGTTTGCTAAGCACTCAACAAACTAGAGTTACACTTGGATTCACCTTGTGTAGCTCTTACCCTTCTCTACTGTTTAACAGCCTCCTGTCAGCATCTATAATCAATGGATGCCCACTGAGTGTTGACCATTCCATAAACTGATCATATCATATTTCAGTACGCAATTAATCCCGTACTTTTTCTCAATATCATTTTAATAGAGCATTAATGTTTTAGAGGGGTCTTTTATTTTATTTTATTTATTTTACTGATTCCCCGAAGAACTGGTGTAGTACAGTAAGACAGAAAGTTGCCTACTAGTCCAACCGTCCACTGTTATTGTTAAGGAGTTGATTTAACTTGAAGTAATTTTAACTCAATTTGAAGAGTTAAATTAACAAGTCACTCCTTAATGGAAGTTAATTTAGCTCTTCAAATGGAGTTAAAATTACTCCAAGTCAAGTCAACTCCTTAAAAATGACAGTGGACGGCTAAATTTTCGAGTTGCGCTAAGTCTAGACTATTAATTAACCATATAAATGTGGGCGTGTTAGCAGACAAAAGTGGCGTGGGAGCAACATGAATTTTTGTTCCGCTGCGACAGTTTGGTGAGATTTGTAGTAAAATTTTCAGTGGATATTGACATTATGTGTTAATAGAAATCTAAACTGATGGGGAGTATGTGGCTGGGGTCCATTAAGTCACACACTCTTTGAGTGATTTATCTCTTTAAGTATGTAACTAGAAATCCACAAGGGCCTACGCCAATCGGGATCAGCCGAATGCATGCCTAAGTGTAGTTTATCATAAACGCCAGAGCATATAGATATTGTATATTGGACAGAACACTTGAATGTGTTAATACTAGCAGCGTGCAAGTATAATTTTACATGTTTTATCAAGCAATTTTTAATTCATAACTACTCGCTGGAGCAAAACCATCCAGTTTAGAGAATGAGTCATAGAAATCCCACTACCATGCATCCCCTACAGCCAACTCTGCCCTACTGCGGCTACTTAACACGCATTTCAATTCACATGTACATCTACTGAACCATGTCAGGCTTTTAAATGGAAAGACAAAGCTGGTATACTAAGCACACTAACCAACAGCATGTTTTTGAGGAAATTAAAGGAGCACCTTTGGCTCATTAACATAGATCCTACACAGTATACAGGCCACTCGTTTTGCCATGGTGGTGCCTCCTTTGCACATCAATCAGGCGTACCTTTAGAACTCATAAAGGCTCTTGGGGACTGGCGCTCTGATGCTATACTAATATATCTAACCATGCCACTATCTATCAGACTATAATCTGCAAACCAAATATGCAAATATATTCTTAACAATCACACCACAACCACTACATTCATAACTCACTGGGTTTGGGCTACAAACTAGTTTCTATATATACATTCTGTTACATTATATCATTTAGAATAGTAATATTGTATTGTAATGAATTGCCAATAAAGACTGCTGGACCCCATTCTGTCTCTCTCTCATTGGGTTTAGGTGGATATTGACATTATGTATTAATAGAAATCTAGACTCATTGGGAGTACGTGGCCAGGGTCCATTAAGTCACACACTCTTTGAGTGATTTATCTCTTTAAGTATGTAACTAGGTTTGTGGCCAGAATCCACAAAGGCCTATGCCAATCAAGATTGGCTGAACGCATGCCTAAGTGTAGTTTATCATAAACGCCAAATTATATAGATATTGTATATCAGACAGAACACTTGAATGTGTTAATACTAGCAGTGTGCAAGCATAATTTTATAAGTTTTATCAAGCAATTTTTACCCACCCTCCCACTCCAGTTGGCAGTCATGACTTTGTGAAATTTATGTTGTAAATTGTAGTACACTTCTTGTAATTATGTAAGGCTATACATTCTAGTTTCTATATAAACATTCTGTCATATTATATCATTTAGAATAGTAATACTGTATTGTAACAAATTGCCAATAAAGACCGCTGGGCCCCATTCTGTGTCTCTTTCTCATTGGGTTCAGAAATACAAGTGAATTTGGCTAAGAAAATCCAAGTAAAAGTGTATGCAAGTCAGAATGATTTCTGTAACCTATTTAAAGACTTCTTCACACTTGTGTAATTATCCATGAATATGATAATACAAGTTAATAAAAAAGAGTAGTATATTTATTAATATAATGTATACCTGCTACTGAAAGCCAATGCTAGCTGATCAACAGATTCACAGAATTCCTCTGGTGCTTTATCAGATTCATCATAATTATGGCTTTTAACTTTATTAATCAATGTCCCAGCTGCAGCCAATATGTCAGTAGAATGAAGAGGCTGGTACTGATTTAGGACCCCTTTTAGTATCGATAGGACTTCCCCTAACCGTTCATGTGCCTTTACTTCTGGAGGATCATCATCTGGAGTTTCTGTTGAAAAAATTCAATACAAAAATTAAAAATGAAATGAATCATAAATAATTTTTATGCCAGTTAAGTTCATTTTATCAAATATCCATGAAATACACTGAAATCATACCTAAAAAGGCTGAAAGGAAAAATAATTTGAAATAAGAACATAATGACATTGAAAATACACCAAGAGCACAAAATTAAAAAAATAATAAAATAAAAGTACAGAAATTTCAACTTGTACCTCAATAAATTTGTTAATTAATATGTTTAACTTAGAATTTATCACCTTGATATTGAGAAGTGTATTGCTGGAAAGTACTTGACAAAGTGCAGCTCTACACAGTTAAGGGTTTTAAAACATGTCAACAATGGCACGTAATCTAAAGTTTGCCCCAATTTTAAAGCTATACATACATATGGAAAATTTCATGAATTGAAAATAACTAAGTAAACATAATAAAATACAATTTAGAACAGTGAAATGCCTGGGGCTATTAATGCACACTAACAGACATTTAATCGTCTATAATATTATCATTATTATCCAAAACATTTTATAGTGTTACAGAAAGCTAGATTAAACAATAAAACACTTCCATCCATTTTATATGAGTATGAAAGCAATTTGGAAAGCAATGAAAGCAATTTGTCAATTAATTCATCATTTCTAAAGATAATTATAAGCTAAAATTAAATTATTATTAAACACTTTATGGCATATAGATACTTTTATGTTCATAAATAATCTTGATTAGGTCATATTTTGTTTATTCAACTCACAGATAATCTATTTGTAAATGATAGTCTTACAATATCTTCTTGACATGTGCTTGAGTAAAAGACAACATTTAGGTTTTTCGGCATTTTAAAGGCTCAAAGAATACCGACGAATAAAATCTAGTTATTCTTAGTTTTTAATTATCTAAAATAAAATAATTGTGAATTATTCTTTTGAGTTCAGCAGCTCGTAACTTGATTTATAGCAGTCACAAACACCGCTCGAATCACGTTATGTGATTAAAAAATTGAAATTCACCTTGAAACTATTAAAACATGGGAATTTTCGAACCAACAACGTATGATAACAATCAGTTTAAAGATGGTATAAATTTATGCTAAATACCATATTTAATACGAACGGCGCTTGTAAATTAGTAGATAAGCTTAAAGATTTATTAGACGTTAATCGATTTAAACAATCGAGGTGGATTTTCAATCGAATATTTTTGAAATTTCAATATTCAGGAGATTATATCATATGCCTCCATTCCTTACATATTTGAACATCGATCAATTGGTTGGGAAACTTATTTTTGCTATTGAAGTAGTCAGTCTAACTTTTCTGTTTATTTTCACTTCTCGAGTTCCACACATCACCATCTTAACGATAATTAATTATTATTAAATGCATAGTTTGTGTTTGCTGTGAGATGTGAATAGGATCGAAAGAGGTAATCGAGATTTTTAGGGTTAACATTTTAAAGGATGGCTAGAGTTATTTTTGTAAACATACACCTCTAAACAACTTTGACAATCGATATGAGGAAACGTTCAATACAATACCTGAAAATTCGAAGAAGGTATTCTTTAAAGCCGCTAGAGCTTCAGAGAAGGCTCTAACATGGTATGTTAATGCTATTATATCTTGCTGATCGACCATCGGGGCTTCGATTAATTCACTGTATAAACTTGTTTCACTGTTTACCGATCCACTTCGATCATGAAACGAAGTAGATTCGTGGTGGCTTTGACCAGATCGGCTTTGAGGTCTTGGGCTCCTCTTTGGCTCAGATGCTGCTGAAGACGTTGACGTGATATTATCTAGATTGCTTGTGTCTACTTCGTTATCCTTGGGATTGAGTGAGGAGGTTGTGAGAGGCTGATCATTAAAAGACTTAGACTGCGATTCACTTACTTTATCTCCACTTATTACCTTATGCGTTGCTTCCTTTCATTGAGAAAACAAATTGAACAAATTATAACTCGACCAAACTATTACAAACTATACGAAAACGATTAACACTGAAATCTATTCTTGTAAAATTGATTAAACTACGAACCGGGGTTAGAGGTCGAAAGATTTGGCTGGGAGAATGAGAAGATCCAGGCTGGTTGACTGGTCCGCTTGAAGGCTGCCCCTTCGGCTTCCGTTTTATCGATATGGATGGAAAGATCGAAGACATTGTATTATCTTTTTCCAGTCCCGCTCGTCAAAACCTCACATCGCTGCAGGCAATACGTGATATTCTTTTTCTAAATTCAATGGTAGACTTGACAAAGAGGTCAAAAACAGGCCCAATATCGACCATCACCTCCTCCAACGGCAGCCATTTTGGAAGCCATTTAGATGTATTGATATATGATTGACACCTACTGACGTCTGTAAGTTACAACACCATGTGACTGAATAGGATAATTTTATTGGTTGGATCTCCAATGTTTTTATAGAATATATGACCCTTGACTTTCTTGTATAAAAGCCTTTTGATTTCGCCAAAAAAATAAAAACGAATAAAAATAGAACTGCAATATCTTTACGACATGTTATTGTATTCAATATTTTGAAGTTATCAGCTTTTGATTCAATATTTACAGCAACACAAAGGGAAGGAGATAAACAAACATCACTGTGAAATTTGATAAGTTTGTTTAAAAAATATCTTTAAAAAGTACCTTATTAATGAGTAATTATAATGATATTTTAGTTAATCCGATGTCATATTCAAATAATCATTATACAAATTCAAGCAAAAGGGGTCCCTATCCAGCCTACACCATCGCCTGGTGAAGACTAGCAGTAGCAGTCGAAAGGTCGTGTTCATTGAGTTATGATCGTAATCGTGAGACAATCGAATAAGTATGCTTTATTATTGAGGTCTCTATTTTTAGCTCGATTTATAACTTTTAACTTCAATTTCAACTCACCACAATTCGTGTCTTCCTCCTCTGTATCTGTGCAAGTCTCATTCTGAGGTATGTCATCTTTAATATCCAGGGAAAAAAAGAATTTTTAAGCAGTAGCCTTTCCCCAAATGACGGGGCATACTGAGGGTGCTTCTAAATAAATTTTGTAAGGAACATTTAATATCACAAAGGCGGATTTAGGAGAGGGGTGCAGGGGGTGCGCACCCCCCTTGGACGTTTTTTTCCCCTTCTTTTCCTTTTTTTTTTTTTTTTTTAAACCTCTACTACTGCACCCCCTCCTTAAGAAAATGGCTTGCCCCTCTACCGCTGCACTCCCTGCTGAAGAAAATCCTGGATCCGCCCCTGCATCGTCACCATACCGAACGCTTGCCTGTACGTGCGACTCATGGTTCTGTGTGTTTTGTGTTTTAACAACATTAGCACGCAGCAAGAGCCGTAAAGGAAAAGTTTACGTACGTTTTTTACCTTCTTCGCATTTGAAGTCTCCTCCTTTCACTTTTAGTTCTGGTGGTTCATAAACAGGATGTACGAGGACAGTTTTTGCACCTTCATTCAACAAAGACAAAATAAAGTTTTGGAAAAAATTGGCATTTGTAAATAAATAAGTATAAATAAAATTGACTTTGTTATCAGGTATCTTCTATATTTATTAGTATGATGTTTTGTAAAGAGACATAAAGAGACTCAGAAAAGCGACTAAATAGGGCTGACTAGGGATCGAATCTAATCGCTATTTTGACTCAGATTTTGCTCACCTTTTTTCCTGATTTCCTTCAGTTTTAGTGCTGGTGACCATCGATGTTTTTCAAGTGGTACGAGACCGGGGGAACGTTCAGCTTAAAAAAGAAAAGAAATGTCAAACTATGCATACAGGTGTTACTAATTAACAATTAGACCTCGAGGACGAATGGACTACGAGTTAATAGTCCATGAGGTCGTAGGCCTGCTTAGCTATCGTTGTTTGTTTGTTTGTTTATCTGTTAGCCTTGTTTGTTTGTTTGTTTCAGTTTGGCCTCCTACCCAGGTCCGATTCCAAACAAACGAACGAGGGCCAGCTATGCAACAATCGAATAAAAATGGTGATTAGATGATGGTGCTGGTGATAAATAAATGATGAATAGATGCATGATTAAATTTGATTAAATGATTAAATAATGACCAGACGATTGCGACGATCTTAAGGCGCTGTTACACTAGGCAATCTTTCCTGCAACTTGTCTCGCAATTTTGTTGCGAGATAAAAAAACGCGTTGCAGTTGCAAGAACGGGGTATGTTACACTAGGCAATGTTTTGTGCAACTTGTCTCGCAACGATTTGAATTAACAACCAATAAGATTGACTTTTATAAATATGTCATGTTTATCCCAGTCCTCTACCGTCGCCATTGCTAGACAAGTTGCACAAAACATTGCCTAGTGTAACATACCCCGTTCTTGCAGCTGCAACGCGCTATTTTTATCTCGCAATAAAATTGCGAGACAAGTTGCAGGAAAGATTGCCTAGTGTAACAGCACCTTTAGGTCTGTCCAACACTCGCGTATTCTACTTCCACTGGACTACTGGTTGCAATACTTTATAGAGCCCTCATTCATCAGTTGCATCAAAACTAATACTGCAAGTCGGCTTCATTGTTGGCACTGAGGGTGGTCACTGCCAGGGATGTCAGTGGTTCTTTTACGTCCCCGAATACTTCGAGACGCGGGACCGCCATTTTTGTCGTGTTCATCTGAGCCACGTAAAGGTATTACTACAAAGACAGCACCTTCTCCGTTATTTTAAGTGTTGATCCGGCCGGGACTCAAACCCCGACCTCCGCACAACAGACCGGCACTTTACCAACTGAGCTAACCAAAAGATAACGATAATGATGATATTTTAATCGCCATGAGTCTGGTTTACTAACCTCTGGCCTTGAGATCTTTCAGATTCAAAGTTGGTGGCGATCGATCATCTTCCATATGAAGACTATTGGAACGCTTACAAGAAACTTAAAAAATATGAGAATCATGAGTTACTAATGTAAAATGAAATACTAAAAAGAATCGACTTAAATTCCAAGCTGGACTCCAAAATTGTTTTTCTATGTAGTGTCTGTCTACATGGAAATCAGTAGACCACCAACGCGTCTAATAGGTTGTAGTAGTGCACTACGCATGTCTTACGCACTTATAAAGCGTGTGATATAAGGTTGTCTGACGTACCTTTGTTACACTTGGGTTTTTGTCTCGGTCTTGGAGAAAGAGACCATCTTCTGCGGTCTTCTGTTGAAGTGGCGCTGTCTGGGCTATCGTTTGCTTCCAGTACAGAAACATTCACGAGTTAACTTAATTTATTATAAGGACCACCGCATATGAAGGTGATCCATCGAAAAGATTTAAAATTGCAGCAATTTGACAGGAAAGAAAGCCGAGAATTTAATAATACAGTGAATAAGAAACGCACAAATTCCCAGTACTCGGTCGAGCAATGCATGATGCGCGCAATGTATTGAAACAATATTGAAACATTTCATTACGAAGTTAAGGTGCTGTTACACTAGGCAATTTTCCTTGAAATTTGTCTCGCAATTTTGTTGCGAGACAAGTTGCAAGGAAAATTGCCTAGTGTAACAGCGCCTTTACTTTAAAAAAAGGAGAGTTTTGCAATTTATTTATTTATTTATTTATTTTTGGATTTATCATGGCCAAGCCAAGAAAAGAAATTTTTTTTCTGACACAATTTTACTTGTTAATGCATTAAACATTAAACATAAGAGTTGCTTTATTTTTCTATTCTCTTCAGAATTTCAGCTTCCGTTTTATCAACTTTAACATACTAAAATAGAATTCCACACAAAGGCAACAGATAAACTAACAGTGTGAATATCTGAGGATTGAAAATGCAATCTAAATCAGTGTGAAATGCAAATACTAAGTGCTTTATCTCAGGAAATGTTTCCTTGTCTATTTGTTTTACTAATGGTTATACAAACAAGATAATACTAGAGCACCAATCACAAGTATCTCAACGCTAGTATATATGATAAAAGCGATGCACATTTGAAACAAACTCTAGTTTTCAAGTTCAAAATGATTGTTCAATATACACAATTGCAGAATAATAATACAAGAAATCGCCCCCGGGAAGAAAAAACTTCCTATTCAAACGAAATCAGTACAAACGACACTTGAAAATAATAATTAGTTATTCTTGGTCAGCTTTGATTTAACAAAGTTGTGCATGATATAAAAGGACTTTTAACTTTTGTTTCCTTATCCTTTAGCCAAAACAACAGATATTATTTCTTTTGTAACTAAGTCGATGGTAGAAAAAACTCAATGAAGCTTTTTTAACATAAAAGCATTTAGACTGAGAGCAGTGATCACAGTCGTTAGTATAACATGATCCAACTTATTGTTACGTTACTACTACGGTTTGTTTTACCTTCGCACTCAGATTCATTTTTCTCTTGAAGATCAAGATTGGTAGGGTGAGTTTTTCGTCGTAATAATAATGGACTCAACGTTGTAGCAGCCCAACTCTTACTCCTCACATTCGGTCTGGAGGAAAACTTTGGACTTTCCATTGAATTATCTTTTGATTTGACTTGTTTCTAGACAACGACGACTCTTGATATCTTTTAAAATTGAAGCCAAACTTTGCGCTTCAAATCCCATGGTCTATTGCTGAGGTTTAAGACGAAAATGGTGTCTGTACATACATGACTCGTGCTAGACTATTTGGTGTCATATTTACATGCCTCTAAGAAAGCCTAGCAATAAAGTCATAAACAATCTTATTATTATAATTTTAAGAGAGCCCGGAGCTTAGATAAGATAAAGCATGGCGGGTATAAAGCTTGCTTAGTGCTATATGGATCCCAAGGGAGTGCTTTACTCTAGTTTATCCCGAGGGATTAGAGAAGGCTTAGGTGAATAATACTCTTTGTAAAAAACTTAATTGAACGAATAAACATTTACGTTTGGTTTACCTTCATTGACGTATTCGTAGACAAAAGAAATTAAAATAATTAGTTTGAGTTCGTGGTTTTTTTCCTCTTTTCCTTTTGTTTCCTTTCCTCAGTTCCTGACGTAACCAAAGGTGTTCAACTAGTAGTTCAATAAGCTATTAACCAAACTGGCCAGCAATTGATGGAGCTGCGAGTGTTGTACAATTATCGTTGAATACTTAAAACTAAAGATATGATAACACAGACTTTGAAATTGAGAAGAAAAAAGTAGGCAAATATGCAATCGTGTCGAGCAGTAACGGGTAGTTCAACCA